>VYZP01003086.1:27295-51304 GCA_013400635.1 Hypocryptadius cinnamomeus
GTTTCTCCTTGTCCTTGCGGGGCAGGGGGGCTTCAGGAGGGGCCGGGGGTATGGGCAGGGGGAGGCTCTGCACCTTCCCGCGGCTGCCCCGACACTCCGTGATGGCTGCGCTCAGCCCCTGCAGCCAGGCCTGCAGCTCCTCCTGTGGGCATTGGGGGTGGTCAGGGGGGGCTTCCCTGGCCCCCCAACAGTCCCAGCCAACCCCAGGGCCCCCGGGGTGATGCCAGTTGCTCCAAGTCTTGCGCAGGCACCCATGTCCCCTTGGGCACTGCCAGCCCCTCACTGTGTTCTCATGGCACCCCTGGCCGTCCCCTGCCCCTCTGAGCATTGCTGGCCACTGCTAACTACATCCCCCAGCCATCCCTGTGTACCCCGGTCACTGCTGGCCACCACCACGTCCCCTGGACAACTACAGCCACTCCATATACCCCTGGGCACCGCTGGGAGCAACCAGCCACCCTGTGTCCCTCTGGACCTCTCTGACCACCCCATATCCCCTTGGGCACTGCTGGCCACCACCACATCCCCTAACCACCCTGTGTCCTCTGGGTTCCACTAGCCACCCTGTGTCCCCCCCAGATCACCCCTCACCTCGTCCTTGCCATGGAAAAGCCACTCGCTGCCATTGCTGAGCCTAGGGACAGAGCACAGACACCAGTGCCACGCGTGCCCACTGTGCCACCCCGCAAGGCGCCGCACCCTCACCTGAGCTTGAAGACGTGTTTCTTCTTCTTGTAGCCCGCGGGCACCTCGCAGCGGGCGTCCCACAGCCCCAGGGGCTCCTCGCCCTGGCACGGCAGCCCCAGCGCGCGGCTCTTGGCGTCCTTGAAGAAGGCGAGCTGGCCGCCCCGCAGGACGCAGTACCGCGTGCTCCATGACCTGCACCGGCACTGTGTCACCCTGGGGACACCGCCCCGCCGGGGACACCGCGCTCGCTGCCACCGCCGCCGTGCCTACCGGTTGGACGCGCGCTTGGTGGCCGCCTCCAGGTCGTGCTTGCGGCCGAGGTAGCCCTCCAGTTGGACGCTGCTGACACGGGCGGGCAGCGTGGCCGGCTCCTCCGGCTCCTCCCGCGGTGGCCGTGGGGTCGGTGACACCGGCTCCTCATCACCTGTCCGCGGTGCCAGCTGTTGCAAGGCAACAGCGTGGTTATGCCGCAGTGTCGCCCACCCACTGCCACTGCCGGACCCGCGGCAAGGTGTTGTCCCCTCCCACGGTGGCGCTGGGCACACGGGTTGGTGTCACCAGTGGGTCATGGACCTCAGTCTGGTGGCCTGGGGGTGGGTCACCCCCAGATCTCCGTACCAGTGACATCACCAGCTCCGGAATGTGGGAACTGGTGTGTACTGGCAGGACATGAGTGAGTGGCTGGATGCCAATGACCCCACCAGTTCTGATAGGTGAGAACTGGTGACTGCTGGGAGGATGGCTCAGCATCCCCATCCCAGATGTGATCCCCCACTGAGTGTCTGGGATCCAGCAGTGAGTCCAGCTCTGGGACCCTCTGAGCAGTGCCAGTGAGCCCACCAGATCCAGTGTGTGGGAACTGATGGCTATTGGGAAGACCCCAGTGAACATCTAGGACGTGGTCCAGCCCTGGGTCTCAAGTGTGGTGTCAATGTGTGTGCGTGTCCACGTGTCCAGCTCCAGCGTGCAGGAATTGGTGGCTACTGGGAGGACCCCAGTGAGTGGCTGGGTCGTGGTCCAGCCCTAGGACCCCCAGATCTCGGTGCCAGTGACCCCACCAGTTCCAGTATGTGGGAGTTGGTGGGTACTGGGAAGACCCCAGCCATCAGCTGGGACCCTCAGCACAGTGCCAGTGAAGCCACCAGCTCCAGTACTCAAAAACTGGTGGCTACTGGGAGGACCCCAGTGAGAGGCTGGGACATGGGCCAGCCCTGGCAGCCACCAGTCTTGGTGCCAGTGTCTCCTCAGATTTGGGGTGATGAGGTTGAACCAAGCTAGATGAGCAATCCTGGGAGCCACCTCAGTGTTGTCACCAGCCCAGGGAGCATGGGGACAGTGGGAGGTCTGGTTGTGGACCGTGGCACCAGTGCCATCATCTCAAGGCATCAGTGGTGCCTGACGAAGGGGATGCCCATCCAGCTGGGTGCCACAGGAGGGGCTTGGCCAGGGCCCCTGTTCCCAAGGAGCCAGGAGATGCCCATGTCCCCAGGCAGGCAGTGATATTGTCCCCAGATGTGTAGTCAGGGGTCTTGTCCCCAAGTAAGCGGCTGTGATCTTGCTCCCAGGGCAGCAGGAGATGTCCCAGGTAGAGGTGGCTTCTGTCCCCAAACAGGGAAACATGTCTGTGTTCCTGAGCAAACAGAGACCACCCTGTCCCCAAGGAGCCAGAAAATTCCCATGTCCCCCAGAAGGGAGAGCAGGACCCTGTCCCCAAGGAGATGCCCACGTCCCTGAGCCAGCAGAAATGTCCTTGTCCCCAAGTAGGTTCTCAAGGATCCTGTCCCCACACAGGGGCAAGTGATCTGGTCCCCAGGGATGCAGAAGATGGCCATGTTCCTGAGCGGGCTGGCAGTAAGCAGAGAGCACTCCTGTCCCCAAGCAGTTGAAAGTGGCCATGTCCCCAAGCAGGCAGAGAGGATCCTGTTCCTGAGTAGTCAGAAGATGCAAATGTCCCACTGCTGGCAGAAATGATCTTGCCCCAAGGAGCCAGAGGATGCCCATGTCCCCAAGCAGGCAGAAGAGGCAGAAGGGGTTCCTGTCCCCAAGGAGCCAGAGGATGCCCATGTCCCTGAGTAGGCTGGCAGTAAGCAGAGAGGTCTACTGTCCCCAAGCTGATGAAAATGGCCATGTCCCCAAGCAGGCAGAGGGGTACACTCTCCCTGAGCAGCCAAGATCCCCACGTCCCTGATCAGGCACAAAGGAGCTTGTTCCCGTGTAGGCACTCAAGGATCCTGTCCCCGGGCAGGGGAGAGTGACCTGGTCCCTGAGGAGCCAGGAGATGCCCATGTTCCCAGGCAGGCAGAAGAAGCAGAAGGGGTTCCTGTCCCCAAGCTGGCAGAGCCACAGAGAGCCACCATGTCCCTGCACAGGCAGAGCACGTGGGAGGAGCAGAGAGCTGGCAGCGAGCACAGGGGCTGGCACATGGTGACAATGCCCTGGGGGTGATGATGCCTGCCTGCAGGGTGACAATGCTGCAGGGTGTAATGATGCCCCACAGGCTGCTGATGCCGTGTAGAGTGACAACGTCCCACAGGGTGATGATGCCCCACAGGGTGGCAGTGCCCCGCAGGGTGACAATCTCCATACGGTGACTGTGTCTCTCGGGGTGATGATGCTCCACAGGGTGATAATAACCCACAGGGTGAAAATTCCCTGCAGAGTGCTGATGTCCTGCACAGTTCCAATGATGTCCCACAGGGTGACAATGCCCCGCAGGGTGACGATGCCCTGCAGGGTGCTGATGTCCCGTACAGCAGTGATGTCCCTTGGGGTGACACGGTGACCCCAGGGCAGACACTCCAACTCTGGCTGCTGCACAGATCCCAGACACACACGTACACCATGGATGCCACCTCCCATGTCACCCCAGGAGTTGGGGCAAAGGGGACCTGCAGTACCCCTCTGCCCACCCGGCCTTTTTGGGGTCATTCAACATTTATTCAACACAAGGCAAGGACAAGGTGAGGGTTGGGAATGCGGGGATCTGTCAACACAGTGAGGTCATGGTCACAGGGGGTGCCAGGAGCTGTGGGACATGCAGGGACACCTTTTTGCATGCAGGGACAACTTTTTGCATGCAGGGACACCTTTTTGCATGCAGGGACACCTTTTTGGTTGTCGGGGAAGGTAAAAGCTAAATTCAAGAACTGACCGGCTCTGGTCCATCCGTAGTGGGCAGTGAAGTGTCCTGTGTGCTCACATCCTTCTTCTCCTCTTCCTCCTCCTCCTCTGACCTGCACAGGGAGACAGCCAGTCAGCATCCCCATCCTAGACATGATCCCATAGGGGTGAGGCTGGCTGCTGCTCTCCTGTCCCTCCTGAGGGATGAAAGCCCTGTCAGGGTGAGGCTTGACCTTCATCTCTCCTCTTCATCAGCATCAATTTATTGCTTGGAAACGGCAAATTGCTAAAAAGCCCCTTAATGCTACAAAACATCCTTAATGGTTTGAGAAGAGGGATGTGGAAACAGCATCCCTGATCACATGGAATGATGGTGGCATCCCTTACCCGGCCTCCAGCTCCCCATCCAGATCCAAGCAGTAGTCGGGAGCTTCGGAGCGCGTCGTCCCGTCCCGCACCAGCCCCTCACGCAGAGACCGCCCGCCAAGGAGCTCCAGCTGCCAGGCAAGGAGTGAAGGTGGTAAGGGATGGGGAGGAGACTGTGCCAGGGCAGGCAGAGACCTCATCCCGAGCTTTTCTCACCGTTGTCAGCTTCCTGAGGGCAGCAATGCGCTCCTCCCAAGTGGCGGAGGACTTCTCAAAAGCCTCGTGTCGCTTCAGCAGCTTCTCCACCGCATCCACCGTCTGCCCGTAGTCGCTGCTGGCCAGGTAGGGCTCCTGAGCCATGAGCCACGACTCGGCCACCGAGGCATCACGGGAGAACTGGCACACCTCCAGCACTGTGGGAGGGATGGGCAGCGCTCAGCCCCTGGATCAGCCGCCCTGCCACCCCTGGCATGGCCACACTCCCCCCCCAGCACCCCCAGCGCACTCACGCAGCCGCAGCCGCTCCCAGCGCTGCTCCCACGTCTCCATCATGGCTTTCCTCTTGTCCACCAGCTCCACCAGCTTCACCTTGATCTGTGAGGGGATGCTGTTAGGGAGTGGCCCAGATGGCATCACCCCCACTACTCCCCATCCCTGATTCCCTCACCTCTGGTGAGTCCTGGTGCTTGCGCTGCAGCAGCTTCTTGCCCAGCTCGATGCAGTCGGTAAAGTTCTTGCCCCGAGCATCCACCTCAGCCTTAATTCCCTGGTGGTATTTCATCAGCAGCTCCACTGAGGAGACATCCCTGAGGATACAGAGGCACCAGGGTCAGTGGTGCCATCAGTTCCACATCCCATCCCGGGTGCCCGCTGTGTTCATCCATACCTGGGTTTCTCCTGTGTCTCAATCTGCCGGACAGTGCTCTCCATCCAGGAGAGCAGATCCCGTGCCATGCTGAAGAAGCGGTGTTTGTCAGCCGTGTCCGTCAGCCGTGCCCGGCGCCCGCTGCACGCTTCCAGCAGCTCCTGCAGCGCTCGGGACACCTCCTGCTCCTGCTCCTGGATTCCAGCCGCCTTCTCCCCGGCATAGGCGGTCTGCAGGCGCGCTGCTGTCTCCCGAAACTGCTGCACCTGCACGAACCACAGAACGGCTTGGGTTGGAAGGGACCTCAAGGACCACTGAGCCCAGCCTCCCACCGTGGGTAGGGACACCTTCCACCAGACCACAGAGAATGCTGAGTGCTGGCATCCACATCAGGCTGGAGTCTCACCTGTGCCTCCAGCAGCTGGAGGTCCCTCTCAAAGGCGTTGTGCATGCGGTGGAAAGCCTCCACCGTGCCAGCATCCTCGCCCAGATCCTGGGGCAGTTCCTGGCGTCGGGTGGCAATGAGGGCCAGCAGCTCAGCACCGTCGTAGAAGTATTTATAGAGGTCATGGGAGGCAGCGAGGAGCTGCATGCGGGTGTCAATCAGCTCCAGGAGGTCGGCCCAGCTCTCGTTCAGCCCGTCCTTCCATTCAGCTATGGTGGCTGCCTCGATGTGCCCCGCGTCAATGAGGTCCTCAATGGTCAGGTTCACCCGGTCCACGCGCTCCTGCCCCACGCTCCCTGTCTCCCGTGCGAACTCACGAAACTTCTCCCGCAGGAGCTGCACGGAGGGAAGAGAAGAGTCAAGTCGCCCCTCTCAAGCCACTCGTCAGTACCGCCACATCCACGGCATCACTCTCACCATGACATGGTCCAGGTCCTGCCCCATCTCCGGGGAGGAAGCAATCACATCGCGCTCAGCAATCCACTGCTCCAGCTCTTCCACCTCCCGCTTCAGCTGGAAGAGGTGGGACATGTTCTCCAGGCGCCGGCGGCGCTCCTCGGCCGCCTCCTTCAGCCCCGCGTAGTGCTTGTCCACCTGGCCCTGCAGCCGGATGATCTGCTCCCTGCGCGGCCCCGGCACACAGACACCCAGTTCTCACCCACGAAAACATGTCCCTGACCCACCCGTGTTGGCATCTGGGGGGTTGGGGGTGAAGGACCCACTTTGTGCTCCCCATATCCCTCTCCGACCACCTCCCTGCCCAACTGGAGCAGCTGACACTGCCAGAGCTCCAGCCAAACCCCCCACCCACATAGTGCTGAGGGCATGGGGTTGCCCCAAAGGACAGGACAGGGGACACGTGGCGTAGCACCTACCCCTCGGGGTGGCCGGCAGAGAGCAGCTGCTGTGCCCTCCCCGCCAGCTCCTTGATGGTTTGTCCGTAGTCCTCGATGGAGCGCAGCTGCCGGACATGTCTCTTCAGCATCATCAAGCAGCTCTCCTCATCCTATGGCACGGAAAACATCGGTGCCATCAGCACCTGGCATGGTCGGGGGACAGGGACTAGGGCCTAGACTCAGCGCCTGCCCTGCGGGAATGTCCTGGCTCCATCTGATGCCACAGGGACCAAGGGTGAGCTCAGAGGGGCATGGCATGGAACGGGATGGATGCTGTGTAATGGCACAGGAACGACACATAAGAGCAGGACACACCAGGGTGTGTCACATGTGGATGATGTTCAACCGAACAGTGTGGCACCGCCTGGGTCAACACTGGACATCCCAGCAAGGCACGGCCCAGTGCAGCACAGACCCCCAAACACGGAGCACCACATGGAATCACTCCTCACCTTTGGTTTCTCCTCGGGTCCCATGAAGAGCTCCTGCTCGCTGACCCAGGCCTCGGCCTCGTCAGCATCCAGGTAGTACTGCTGGGCCTCTCCAGCCTCCCGCAGGCGCCGGTGCCGGGCGGCTGCCTCCTCCTGCAGCGTCTCCCACAGCGCCCGCAGCTCCTGCGCCTGTGCCGCCAGCTCCGGGCCCGGCTCCTCACCGCTCCCCGCTGCCTCTCCCCGGCTCAGCACCTCGCCCAGGCGGGGGGCATGGCCCGCCAGCTCCTTCTGCAGTGTCTGCCGGCAGGAGGGAAGTCACAGTGAGGGTCACCCATGGGATGGATCCCGAGGGATCACGCGCGAGGGTGGCTGTTGCCGCAGTACCCAGGCTCACCTCATTCCTCTTGGTCAGGCGCTGCACGCTCGGGAGGTCGGTGCCATGATCCGTTGACCTCGCCAGGGAAAGCCGCTCCTGCACCCACAGCTGCAGGAAGGAGCACCCACTGAGCCCTCTGCAGCACCCATGGGCACCCCCAGCCCCTCCAACCCCTGCCACAGCAAGAACACTCACCGTCTCATCCTCCAGATCCCGCCCCAGCTGGTACATGGCCTTGGCAGTCTCCAGCTCCTTCCTCTTCCTCTCCAGTGGCTCCAGCAGCTCAAGGACTCGCTGCCGGAGCATCTGCTCCTGCTTGGTGGTATCTGGCACGTCCCCAGCACCAGGGGTGCCCTGCCACCCCAGTTCCTCCAGCTCCTTCATCCATGTTCTCACTTGCTCTTCCAGTCTCTGGCGAGGCAAATCCATGTGAGTTAGGGATCTGAGCCGAGACGGAGAACCCCAGTCCCATTTGGGAACAAACTCCATCGCCTTGGACCTCCTGCCCCTTCCCAAAGGACCCTGTGAGGTGCCAGTACCCACCGTCAACCTCTTCAGCAGCAGGTTGGTGGCGGTGAGGTCCTTGACCTTCTCAGCGTGGCGCAGCTCCTCCTGCGCCCGCCCCAGCCAGCTCTCCAGCTCCCCGTAGCTCCGGGCGTACAGCGCCGCGCGCTCGGCCTCGAACAGCTGCCGGCCCTTGTCCTCGGCAGCGCCGCGCAGCTCGGCCCAGCGCCGGCGCAGCTCCTCCAGCCGCTGCGTCACCACCGCGCCGTACTGCGGCTTGCGCCCGGCCAGCTCCGTCCCCTCCTGCGGCAACAGCGGAGAGGTGGGTGGTCACTGCGGCACGGGGACATCGCACCCATGCGGCAGGCTGGGAGCATTCCAGAGCCATGGGACCTCTCAGGACAACGAGTCCAACCATTCCCCCAGAACTGCCACGGCCACCGCTAACCCATGTCCCCAAATGCGACATCCGCACAGCTTTTAAATCCCTCCAGGGATGGGGATTCTACCACTGCCATGGGCAGAATGTGCCAGGGTTGCACAACCCTTTCCCTGAAGAAATTTTCCCTGATATCCAATCAAAACCTGCCCTGGTACAACTTGAGGCTGTTTCCTCTCGTCCTTTCCCTTGTTTCCTGGGAGCAGAGGACAACCCCCAGCTGGCTGCACCCTCCCATCAGGGAGTTGTAGAGAGCAAGAAGATCCCCCCTGAGCCTCCTTTTCTCAAGGCCAAGCCTCCCAGCTCCCTCAGCAATTCCTCATGCTCCAGACTCTTCCCCAACTCCGTTCCCCATCTCCAGCCACGGTGCTGGCACCCACCGCCTCAATCTTCTCCAGCCAGCTCTGGTTGGGTGCCAGCTCAGCCATGAATGCCTGGTGCTTCTGCCACTTGCTGTGGAGACCACGGGCTTCTCCATAGGAGACATCCTGAGCCATCAGCATCTTCTCATCCACCCAGGCATCAAACTGCAGGGAAAGGGTGTCAGTGCTCAGCCGGTGGGGACCCCCCAGGGATGCCACCAGCCATGCTGCATTCCTACCTCACGGCAGCTCTGCAGGAAGGTCTGTAGGTCGTGGTTGTCCTGCATCAAACCCGCTGCCTCCTCCACCTTGTCCATGACAGCTCCATGCCTGGCAGGGAACCATGGATGTGCAGCATCAGCCCCGCTGCCAACACCCTGCCCACCCATCCACCGGCCCTGTGCCGGACTCACCGCTCCTGAAGAGTTCGGCACTTCTCAGAGATCTTCTCAGCAAAGATGTTCTCCTCAGCCACCAGCTTGGTGCCACCAACCACCACCTCTGGGACCTTCTTGGCATTGCTCTCCACACCAGCACGAAAGTTCTGGAAGCGGTGCAGGGCAGCAGCCGAGCCCTCCAGCGTGGAGGGCAGCTCCAGGTGGGACAGCGTGTACTCCTGAGGGGCACGGCAAGGGATCAGCGCATGATCACCCATTTTTGAGGTGCCCGTGAGCCAAGAGACCCAAAGGACATCGCTTGAGCACCCACCTGCTTGGTGAGGAGGATCTCCGCCTGCTTGGTGTCGCGAAGGAACTCCTGGAAGTTGCGGCACTGGGTGAGGAAGCGCTTCCGAGCCTCTGCCATCTTGCCCAGGGCGGCCCAGCCGTCCTTCACGCCGCTCAGGCGCTGCCGCAGCCCCTCGTATTCGGGGTCCGTCTGTCCCCCCAGCACCCGCTCCCCCGCCTCCACCAAGGCGGCGAAGGCTCCCGCATGCTCCTCAGCATCGCGCCGGGCCGCTTCGTGCCGCTGCAGCATCTCCTCTGCCTCCCCCAGCGACGCCGGCACCTCATCGACGGCCGCCACGGCTTTCTGAGCGCCGAAGAGCCACGCCTGGAAGTCATCCAGGTCCTGCAGGAAACTCCGGAGCTGCCCGGCTTCCCCCAGGGACGCCGCGCGCTCTGCCAGGGCCGCCTGCAGCTCGTCCCAGGCGGAGGTGGCCATCGCCAGCTTCTGGGCCACCTCCGTGGCCGCCTCGGGCCGCTCCTCGGCCAGGCGCTCGGCTTGGGAGCGCAGGGCGGCCAGGCGGTCCTGGGCCACAGCCAGCTCCCGCTCGATGCCGTAGAGCTTGCGCTGGGTGGCCAGGACGCCGGCCAGGTCACGGCCCAGCTCGGCCGTGGCCTCCACCGCCCGGGCTTTGCTCCGCAGCCATTTCTGGGTCTCCTCGGACTCCAGGTTGTAGTTGAGGAGGCGCAGTGCCGAGCCCACCGCCCTCCGGCGCTCCGACACCAGCTCCCGGAACCGGTCCCACCTGCGGGACGGAGGCGGGGGATGGCGGAGAATGCACCGGCACCGCGTCACCCGCCTGCCCCGGCACCGCCGCCACCGTACCTCTCGTTGAGCTGCTCCCGGCACTGCCGGACCTGGGGGCTCCGGGGGTGCCCGCTAGCCAGGAGCCCGTCGGCTGCCTGGTTGACCGCGGCGATCTGGGAAGCCACGGTGGCCATGTCTTGCTCCAGCCCGTCCAGCCTGTGGGAACGTCCAGGCTTAGAACGAGCAGCAGCTCAGGACAGGGCACGGCAGCACCGCCACGGCAGGGGCTCCTTCCTACCTGCGCTGCGTCACGTCCAGGTCCTCCAGCGCCTGCGGCACCTCCAGCTCTCCCAGCCAGGTCTCCTTGGAGCCCATCCAGAGATGGCAGGCGTCACTCTCCCCGAAAACAGTGTAGAGGTTCAGGGCATCCTGCAGCTGGCGGCCGCGGCGCTCGGCCAGCGCGGCCGCCTCGGCGTGCAGCTCCCGCAGGGCCGCCAGCCGGCTCTGCGCCTCGGGGCCGGCGCGCAGCTCCGGCGGGAAGCCCTCTGCNCAGCGTCTGCTCCAGCCGCCCGCCTCGACTCCGCAGCTCGGCCTCGAAGGCAGCGTGCCGGCGCTGGAGCAGCAGCACGCCCGGCAGGTCCTTCCCGAAGTCCAGGGAGGAGTAGAGCTGCTCCTGCTCCTTGATCCAGCTCTCTGCCTCGTCTAGCTCCCACAGGCAGGTCCAGAGGGAGCGGGATTGCTCCAGCAAGGCTCTCCTCCGCGCCGCCAGTACCTGCAGCTCTCGCCGGCACATCTCCAGGTGGCTCACGCGGTCCCGGATGACTTTGGGGTCACAGGGACGATAGCCTGGGCAGGGAGCAGAGTGGGTGCTCGTCAGGACAGTGTCCTGCTTTCCCTTGGCCCCGCCAGGGATGCAGGGGTGTCCTGGCACACCTACCCTCAGCGTCAGCAAAGCGGAGGGCGGCAGCGCTGATGGCCCGGGTCTTCTCTGCCTGTATGGCCATGTCGGCCTCCAGCAGACGGTGGGTCTGCAGCAGCTCCTCTGCTTCCAGAAGGTGCTTCCCAGATTCAGGAGATGCCAGCTTCACCTGCAGGAGACCCTCAGCCATTACCCACTGACACCCAAAACTCAGCACCAGCACCCCAACATCTCATCTCCCTCCCCAGTGAACTCCCACCAACACCTGGTGGGACAAAGACACCTCACCCATAGTGACACCCAATGCCCACAGCTCACCTTCACCTCATCCATCCAGTCGATGCAATGGAGCATCTCCTGGAAGAGATGCTGCAGGGTGAGGTTCATCTCCAGGCGCTGGCGCCGGGCAGCCAGCAGCTCCAGGAGCTGCTCCCAGAGCCGCAGGATGTTGTCCTTCCGCCCATTGATGCGCTGGATGTCGTGGTAGCCCTCCAGCTCCAGCTCCTTGGCCACCGCCTCAATGGCCTGCACCCTCTCCCTGTAGGCAGCCGTGTCTGTCTCGATGGCCTCGTGCTTCTTCTTGGCCGCCTCCACCGCCGCCAGGTCCTGCCCAAAGTTGTCCTGCCCGGCACAGAGCCCGTGGTGAGGCTCTGGTGAGCTCCCCAGGGCAGGGGGTCCCTGGGGTGGGTGTTCCCCCTCCTCACCTGGGCCACCAGGCGCTGGTTCTCGCTCAGCCAGGCCTCCCGCATGGCTGCTTTGCGGTCGAAGCGCCGTGCCAGCTGCTCCAGCTTCTCCTGACGGATCAGCTCGTTGCGCAGCGCCAGCTCCCGCTCATGCTCCGCTTTCTCCAGCTGCTCCCAGGCCTGGGGGAAGGTGGCACTGGATAGGTGGCACATCCCCCATATCCCACATCCTCCCACCGACCCATATCTTGTTCTGACCCCCAGGTGGAGGAACACAACCTGCCATGGGATGGATCAGTCCTGTCCCAGTATGGATTCAGCATGTCCTGGGATGGACTTGAACTGCCTCAGGAGATGGACTCAACCTGCTCCGGGACCCATCCCAGCCTGCCCAAGCACCTGAACCGCTCGGAGATAGACCCAATCTGCCCCAGGAGAGGAGTTCAGTTTCCCCCAGGAGATGGACCTGACTCGACCACAGGAGACAGCCCCCAGGTACCGCAGCAGACGGAGCCCTTACCCGGTTGATGTCAGAGACCAGGCGCCCCTCGTGTGGGGTGTAGACACGCTGGTTGTTGGCCCTCATCCGCGACTGGATGGTGAAGAGCAGCACCTCCAGGTTGCCCTTCTCCTGAAACCTGCCCCAGAGAAAGCTCAGCACTGGGCACCCTTGGGTGCCCCACACCACCGGGCGGGCTTGGGGAGCAGGGGGCTCTTACTTGGGGGGCTTCTCCACGGTGCGGTAGGTGCTGAAGGCTTGCAGCTGGTGCTGCACCCCAGCCAGCGAGTTGGCGAAGCTGCGGCTGTTGAGGGAGGCGATGGTCTGCTCAATCCAGGTGAGCAGGTCGGACGCCAGCCCCCCATAGCCCTCGATCATCCGCTCCGTCTCCTTGGCGTGCTCGATCACCTGCGGCGGGACCGGGGGGGGGAGCGTGAGGGGCCAGCACCCCAAGAGAACACCCCCGACCGCCTCAATGCCGTTCCCTACCTTGCCCAGGCGCCTTCCTTCCACCTCCAGCGCCTTCATCTTGGAGAAGTAGTGGTAGAAGGCCACCACGTAGGTGATGATGGACTTCTCATCGGGGTTCTCCGTGAACACATCTGCCCGGTGCGAGTGAGAGGCGTCACTCCTGATCCAACCTCAACCCACTTTACAGGCCACCACAGCCTCATCAGGTCCCTCCTGTGCCCACCCAGGCCCTCCTTCCATGTATTGGGAACTTCTTTGTGCTCCAGGCTGGAGCCTGGGAATGTCCCTGGGGAAACTGAGGCAGGGGGACTGGCAGCAACTGCCTCACCTTCGGGGTCGAGGAGAGGGGTGATGCTCAGGTGCCGCTCTGCCACGCTGAACGCATGCTCCAGGTTGTGCCGGGCATTGGATTTGGTAAGGTTTTGGAAGTCAACCAGCTCAGGCCTGGGGACAGAGGGCACGAGACAGCAGTGACACACCTGTGGGACATCTCTCAGTGCCATTGCCACCCCAGTGCCTGCCACTATGCCACCTACCTGTGCCTGTGGATGAGGGCATTGAAGGCCAGCCCGTCCTTCCAGCTCGAGGTGAAGTTGGTGACATTCACATGGGGGTACCTGCGATGGGGACAGGGTGTCACTGTCACTCTCTGGACAATCACAGACCCTGATGCGGTCACATGGGGGTCCCATCACCTACCCTGCTGTCTTCATCTGGCACCAGAGCAGCAGTGCATCCCTGGCAGAGCGTGTCTCCCGACCCTCCTGCGTCTCCACGATGATGTCCTGGATCTGGGGGCAAAAGGACATTCTGGGGTTGGAACAGCAGTTCCATGGAGGATGGCTCCCACCTGGGAATGAGGTGTGAGGCAGAGGGATGCCCCAAACCACCTGTCCTCACCTGGAAGCGCAGGATGATGGTCCAGATGAGGCCAAGGACGAGGCGGTGGTTGCCGTCCACGATATCGTGGGACCCCATGTTCTCTAGGTGCACCCGCTGCTCCTTCAGGAACTGCAGCGCCTTGTCCACATTCTCCAGGCAGTGGATCCGCATCCGGCCCTTGGTGGGCTTGGGCTGGGGCATGAAAGTGCTCAGCACCCTCCCTCCCACACCAGGTACCCCAAGCCCTGCCCAGGGACACCCCCACACCCTTGCTGCCACCCCAACCCTTGGCCAACGCCAAGAGAAATAGTGCAGCATGCCGTGGCAGGCCACAGGTCCCAGGGTCTCCAGCTGGATGGGATTCCTACCAGAAGCTCTCCTGACAGCACTTCCAGCAGCTTGATGAGCACGCGCCCGTCCCGGAGGTCCATGTAGAGGTCAGAGATGCGGCAGGTGACACGAGCCAGGTGCGAGTTCACCCACTTGGTGAAGGTTTTCTTCTGCACGGCCTCCCGCTCATCTGGAGGGACAGTGGGCGTGGGGTCACCGACAGTGGGGACAACCCAGGTGGGACCGAGGGGACCTGCCACCCACCTGCCAGGGCTTTGATGCGGGAGCGCTCGAAGAGCCGCGCGGAGCTGTTGTCGTTGTCCAGCTCATCGTCGGACGCGTCCCAGCGGCTGTACTGCTGCTGCAGCTCCAGCTGCTCGTAGTCATTGGCCGAGGTCATGGTCCCAGCGTGCCCCGGCCCGGTGGCCGTCGGCTACCGGTGAGAGGCCCCTGGGGGACAGTGGGACCGTGAGCATCAGTGCGGACACGGTGGCTCAGCGGCCCTGCGGCACGTGGGGATTTGCGGCTCAGAGCCTCGGGATAAGCTGCTCAGAGGGATTTAGCCTCGCCCCACCCAGGTGTTGGGGGGGCACCTGGCAGCTGCCCTCTCCAGGACCACCGTGCTGAACCCTGCCGAGCTGTGCTAATGGCTATTTACGGCGCTGCATCCCCACACAGGTCCCTCTGCCCAGCTGAAACCCCAGCCCAGGTCCCCAGAGGTGTCCCCCCAATCCTTGGATGCCCCCAGGGAAGGGGCTACTGCTCATCCCCACCCCGACCCCTGCACCGCACAGGGGCTTCGCCAGCACTGGTGGAAGAAAGTGGGTGACAGCTGCCGGCAGGGGGGGGCACCCACCCCCGGGGACATTTGAGACACAGATAGGACATGGCTGGTATCTAAAAATGCCTCTGAGCAGCTGTCGGTGGCTGCTGGGGCCCCTGAGGGGTGCGAGGAGATGGGCTGGGGCTCCCCGCAGCCAGCAGCATGTCCAGGACCTCTCCTGCAACCCAGAGCTGCACAGAGCCCTCAGCAGTGGGTGCCAGGGGGAACCCTGTGTGCCCCAAATCCCTGCTGTCCCCCTGAGCTGTGACAATGCATGGGCCACCAGGTCCCCCTGGGATGCCCCAGGCATCCCCCATGTCCCCCCTGACAGGGTTATCGGGGCGGCCCAGGCTGTGCCACACCCCAACTCTGCACCCTAATCGGGGCGGCACAGGCGGGGCCTTGGCTTGGACCTGGAGGCACCAGGAGCGTGAAAGGACATGGAGGAGCTTGCAGGAGTGCAGGCAGCACAGCAAGGACACTCGGGAGCACACCAGAGTGTGCAAGTGTGAGGAAGGGCATGGAGAAGGGTGGCAGAGTGTGTACCTGTGAGCCAGGACAGGCAGGGACTTGTCCCAGCACCCACATGTGAACGAGGACGTGCAGAAGTGTGACAGAGTGCGCCTGTGAGCAAGGACACACAGGGAAATGCCAGAGCGTGCACAGGTGAACGAGGACAAGTAGAAATGTGCCAGAGTTTGTATAGGTGAGCAGGGACATGCAGGAACACACCAGAGCGTGCATGGGTCACACACATGACAGGCACTCGTGTGGGTGCAGGGCCATGCAGGTGTGTACCAGAGCAGGCAGGAGGGTGCTGGAGCTGGGCCTGCAGCCCCTCATGCCGTGACTCCGTGCCTCTGCCAGAGCACCCAGCTCACCCTGGCAGGAAAGCCCTCTGGGAGACCAAATTTGGGGATTTTGCCCCCAAAACTTCAGGGACTGCCAGCAGTTTGGGTACGCTAAGTTGTGTCGGGACTCTGCAGGATACCTCAGTTCTGACTGTGTCCCCGACAACACGGCAGCGGGGCCATGGCTCCGAGCATCCAAGGAGGAGAAAGAGGAGGAGGAGGAGGAAGAGGAGGAGGAGGAGGAGGAGATGACGCTGAAGGGAGCCACAGCAGGCCCATGGGAGCATTCCGAGCGCGGGCGCTACCCACCCTTTAAATCTCCCTCCGCCACACCGGCGCCTTCCGAACATCCCTCCCTGCCACAGCCACGCCGCCACCAGCACCCGCCACCCGGGAATTGTCATTCCTGCCGCTCAGCGTGCGGAAAGCTGGGAATGCCAGCATGCCGGCCTCGCCGCCAGCATCCTGCGGCCGTGGCCCGGGCAGCGTCGCCTTCCCCGGCCAGCGGCTCGCCTCGGTGAATCAGCACTTCCCGGTGAGGGGCTGGCACCGTGCCACCACCACGGTCCCCCCGCCAGGCATAGGGAATGTCCCCCCGCACCCCAAGGGCGGCCGGGGCAGTGGTTGGCACCTGGCACTTATGGCACCCTCAAACCCCTTCCCTGGCTCATCCCTCACAGCCACAGCACGCTGCCAGCAAGCCCATTTCCAGTGCACAGAAACTCGTCAGAATCGCCCAAAACACCCCAAAATTCTGCCCCATCACTGCCACCCGGAGCCTGGCGTGCCCCCATTGCTCCGCTTCACCAAAACACATGGATTTGGCATCTCCCCCGTGTCACAAGCAGCCGTGCTCCGGTTGGGAAGAGGCAGGAGCCGGGGGGCATCCCCCCAGCCCCCCAACAGTCTCCTGCCTGCCGGGCGCAGGGCCAGGGCCGGGAGCAGATGGTCCCTCTCGGCACGGCCGCGCGGCACAGCACGGGGCGCTTGGGCATGGAAAGGCACGGCACAGCTCCTCCGGCAGCGCTGCCCTGCCCCGGCCAGGGCTCCCCAGCCACACTCCCACCCGCCAGGAGAATTTGGGCTTCCCCAGGGCCGCATGCCGGCCGTGCCAGGACTGTCCCATGTCACCCAAGCCGGTGACACGCACACGTGCTGACACTCCACAGACATTTTTGGCTATAAATAGGCCTCCCCTGCGCACGGCGCTAGCCGAGCCCCGCTCCCTTCTTAGGAGCTGCCCCCCACTGCACCCCCAAAATCACCAGACAGTGCCCCAAAACCATATGATAGCTATAAAATACTCCGTGGGGGGCCATGCTGGCACCCAGCAAGGCTTTCTGAGTCTCCTGTGCTTGCCACCGTCTTCTAGGGCACCCCAATCCCCTGGTTTGGGAGCTGGAGATTTATAGAGGGAAAAGCTGGGAAATCAGGCCTGGGGCACCCCTGGGTTATTGGGGTGAGGGTAAGAATTCCCCCACCCCAATGCCCACCCGTGAGCATCCTCCTGGCACCGGGACAAGGGGGACCAAGGGCACGGCACCCCAAAAACCCTTCCCAGTAACCCTCCAGTTTGCCCAGTTGCTAAAAACTGGGGGACGAAGTGGGTTGGGTGATGTGTCCCACCAAGACCCTCAGGACTCGGCTTTTCCACCGCGTCCCAACAGTGCTGGGAGCACCAAGGACTAGTGTGGGGAGCCCTCCTGGGGTTGGCACCCCAGGAAAAGTGTCCCCAGGGTGTCCCCACACTGTCCCCGGGCTGTCCACAGGGTGTCCCTAGAAAGTCACCGCCACTCGCCCGCCCCGTCCTTCCCGAGAGCAGCCCCGAGGGACACGGGGTGACAGCAGACCCCCCGCCGCGGGCGAAAAGGGGGTTCAGGCTCCCCGGAGGGCTCTTCACCTTCGCCACCAAACTTTCCTCCGTGCCCACCGTCTCCCCCACGGTACCGCGCTCGGTGTTCGGTGCCGCACCCCCCACCCGGTATCCCCGGGGCGGGCAGCGCCTGTCGGTGCCCCCCCCGCCGCGTGTCCCCGGGGACCGGCGCCTCCCGCTGTCCCCCGGTGCCTCCCGTGCTCCCCGGAGCGGCGCATCCCGGTGCCGCGGGGTCTCACCTGCACGGGGCGGCGGGCGGGCGAGCGGCGGCGGCGGGGCCGGTACGGGAGCGGGGCCGAGGGAGCGGAGCCGCCCTGCACCGCGATATAAATAACATTATCTGGGCGCGCCGGGACATTCCTACCCGCAGCCGGCGGCGCTGCCCGGCCCCGATAGCCCCGCTCCCCCCGGGAGGCCGGGCCGAGCCGACCGGGCGGGCGGGGACGGGGATGGGCGCAGGGACGGGGACGGGGACGGGCCGCCCGCCCCGCAATGCAGCACAGCGGCGCCCCCCGGCCGCCAGCGCCACCGGCACCGGCAGCAGCACCGACACCGGCAGCACCGGCATCGGCAGCACCACTGGCGGCAGCATCATTGGCGGCGGCACCGGCGGCACCGGCACCTGCAGGCTGCGGAGAGGCGCAGCGCCCCGCCGACGCCGGCGGGGGGCCCCGGCCATCCCCCCGGCCAGCCCGCGTGTCCCCCGCTAGCCCTGGATGCCCCCCAGCTAGTCCCAGGCATCCCTCAGCTAGCCCTAGGTGCTCTCCACTAGCCCCGTGAGTTCCCCAACTCGTCCCAGGCACCCCCTAGTTAGAGCTCTGTGTACTCTAGCTCGTCCCAGGCACCCCTGATTTGTCCTGGGTGACCCCCACCAGCCCTGGATGTCCACCAACTAGTCCGTGGTGTCCTCCATCTTAACCCCAGCTAGCCCTGGATGACCCCCAGCTAGCCCAAGCCGCCCTACAATCAGCCCTGGGTGCCCCCCACTATCCCTGGATGCCCCCCAGCTAGTCACAGGCATCCCGCACCTGGCCCTGGGTGTTTCCCACTAATCTGGGGTGTCCCCCAGCCAATTTCCAACACCCCACAGTTGGCCCTGAACGTCTCCCAGCTACTCCTGGGTGTCTCCCACTAGCCCTGGACGCCCCCCAGGTACTTCCCGGGGTCTCCCACTAGCCCTGGATATCTCCCAGCTAATCCCAGGCAGCTCCCAGCTAGCCCTAGGTGCCCTTCGCTAGCCCCGGATGCTCCCCAGGTCACTCTAGGTGTCCCCCACCAGCCTTGGATGCACCCAGGTATCTCCAGGTGTCCCCCCCTAGCCCTGGGTCCCCCACTAGCCCAGACCCCCCCCGTTATTCCTGGCTGCCCCAAGCAGCCCCACGGCCCCTTAGGCCACGCCCATTCCGTTAAACCACGCCCGTTGCGCTTCAGGCCACGCCCACACCCAGCGCCTCGGCCCCCGTCCCGTCACTGAGCCACGCCCCCCCGGCGCAGATCTCGCGACATTTGCGGGGAGGGCGGTGCGAGATGTGCGGCGGCTGTGTGGGCACCGAGTACCCGGAGCGGGTGAGGGCGGGCGCGGGGGGCACCGCCCCCGGTCCCGGTCCCGGTCCTGGTCCCGGTCCCGGTCCTAGCCTGTGCTCCTGCCCTAGGGCACCACCTGCCTGGAGGGCGGATCTTTCCTCCTGAACTTCGTGGGGTGCGCGCAGTGCGGCCGCCGGGACTTCGTGCTGGTCAGCAACCGGAGCGAGGGCCTGGACGGCGAAGAGGAGATCGTCACCTATGACCGTGCGCTGGGGGCACCGNAGGTTAAAGGAGGGGGAGGCCTAAGGGAGGATTAGTTTGAGTAGGGAAAATTTGGGTCCCCGATATTTGGGGAGTTCCTGAGGGTGGGAAGGGTGGATTCCTGGGGGTGGGGGGTATCTCGGGTTTTAGAGGGAGTATCAGGGAGCTGCCGATGGGCATTAAGGGGGGTGAGTTGCTCTGGGGGGAATTTTGGGGGCTTGATGCTTTGGGGACTGGGACGTCTGTGCCCTGGGTGTGAGGGCAGGCACAGAGGATTGGGGCTTGTGCCAAGAGATTGGGAGTGGGGGGATACCCCAGGAACAGTGTCCATGTCCTCTCACCCCACTGTCCCCTGCCCCACAGACCTGTGCAAGAACTGCCACCACCTGATTGCACGCCACGAGTACACCTTCAGCGTGGTGGACGACTACCAGGTTTGTCTCTTGTCCCCCAAAAGCCCTTCCTAATTCTGTCTCTGGAATTCCAGAGCCACCCTTCCACGGGCTGATTCCCACCTTCCCTGGGACAGAGCCTCGAAGGATTCAGAGCCCCATGCCTGTGTTGAGGGCTACCTGGAGTCCCCCCAGCACTAGTCCATGCCTTGTGGGGGAAGCCCAGCTCACCTGGCATGCGAATGTGGGTGATGGGAGGGGGCTGTGACCCCCATTCCTGGCACATCTCCTATGCAGCAAAGGGCTGGAAAAAGGGCTCAGGGGAGCCGATGGGGCTGGAAACGAGATCCCCTGGCTCTGATTGCAGTCGGGGATCGGGTGCCAGATCTAGCTCGAGTTTCCCTGTGGGGGAGCAGGGCTGTGGCAGCCCCCCTTTTTCCAGCCCCCCCTTTTCCTTCCCCCAGGAATATACCATGCTGTGCCTGCTCTGTGGCCGTGCTGAGGATTCTGTCAGCATCCTGCCTGACGACCCTCGCCAGATGACCCCGCTGTTCTGATCCCCGTGTGTATCCCGGGATGAGCTTCCAGGAACTCTGGGAGATCCCTGGATCCCTGGCACTGTAACTTCTGGGGACCACACAGTCCCTGACATGATTTACCCCTCCAAACTTCCGGCTTGTATGCAGCAAACACCCAACACCGGATGCTCCCATGTTTCTGGAGCCTTTTGGCTCCGACCCTGACTGCAAGGATGGGATGCAGTGCCACGGCCCAAGCCCCTCACGTACCGAAGACATAAAGGGGTCCCCAGAACAGGATCCAAAGAGATTCCCACCCCATCCCACCTCAGGAGCCCTCATATGTGGGGTAATAAATGTGATGTGTGACAGCTCAATGGCACAGGCAGGAGTATTTCAGGAGTGGGCTTCACCCCCTGGAATTGGTGAAGCGTGTTGGGGGCTGGTGCAGGAGACTTTTTCTATCCCAGGAGCCTGTGGAATTCCTCCTTAGCCCTTCCCAGCACTGGAGAGTCCACTGCACTCTCCCAGTGCTCTCCTAAACCCTGCAGAGAAAGGACTTGGATCATTTTCCCTTCCCATGGAGTTGGTTTGGGGTCACTTCCGCCTGCCCTGGGGTTTGGAGCCTGGCCCTGCCCTGCTGGGAATTCCATATTCCTGAGGCGGGAAGGAGCTGGGTGTGGGAAATCACTGCCCTGGGGTGGGTGAAATGTTGCTCTTGGCACCCGGCCCTAGCAACACCCATGGGGAACTGGGTGCAGCCAGCCTGGCACCCACCTATCCCTGAGCCTCCATTTCCTGGATCTGGCCTTTCAGGGCTGTGTCCTCCTTCCTGTTCCCGCCAAGAGCCCCCAAAAACCACATGGATATGTTTCTGAAAACCTCATGGATCCGTTTACGCTCCCAAAAACCACGTGGATCCAGGCACGCTCCCTGCGGCTCATTTATTGCCACCAGCCCACGCCACCCCGGCGGCTCCAACCCTCTGCCCCCATCAAGCCCCCTCCCCGTGGAGGTTTCAGAGGGGGCTGTCACTCTGTGGAGAGCTGGGGCCATCCCGGGGTGACGCCGGAGCCGGGATCACACCAGAGCCAGGATCACGCTGGAGCTAGGATTACTTGGCCAGCTTGAGGAGACGCTGGATGTCGGGCTCCAGCTGGGCCGTGGGCACACGTGGGCTGTAGCGCCGGAACGGTTCCCCCTCAGGCCCCACCAGGAACTTCTCAAAATTCCAGGAGATATCGGAGCGCCGCACGGGGCTCCAGACGACAAAGCGGGGCTCGGCCATCAGGTGTGCAGGCTCGTCGGCCGGTGCGGGCAGGTGAGCCTTGAGGTAGGCGAACACGGGATGGGTGTCACTCCCGTTCACCTGGCACTTCTGGAACAGGGTGAAGTTGGGCTCGAAGCCACCCCCGGGCCGCACGTGCTTCAGGGTGTTGAGGATCTCATCGTTGGTGCCGTTCTCCTGTGGCGGGGAAGGAGAAATCCAGAGCCCTGTGTTTCCCAGCTCCTCGCCCCCTGCCTGGTAGCCCATAGGACTTACCTGGTATCCAAACTGGTTACAGGGGAATCCCAGCACGACCAGCCGCCGGGGGTAGCGGGCTTGGAGCTGGTTGAGCTGGGTGTAATCCCGCACCGTGGTGCCTCAGAGCGAAGCCACGTTCTCGATCAGGACCACGCGGCCCCGGAAAACACCAAAATCCACCTTTTCCCCCTGCAAGGAGGTGGCGCTCAGGTCATAGAAGGACTTGGCGATGGGGACGGTCATGGCTGCAGGTGTGCGGCTGCTTGTGCCCCGTGCCCTGCGCCGCCTCTTAAGGGCTTCCCGGTGCTCACGTCATGGTCCAAAGGTCTCCAGGCCCCGCCGCGGCTCAGGAGAAACCTGAGCTGCCCGTCCCACCCCTGGAAGGAGGAAGGTGGCACGGGGCCAAGGCGATGCTCTACCTGCCTCAATAATTCATGGCACGGCGCGCTGCGGCTGCTCATCCTGGTGCCTGCGGGATGTGGGATGCTCCCAGCCTGGCACGGCATGTTCCCGAGGGTTGGGAATGACGGTGAGAGTTGGGGAATAACGGGAGTCAGGGAATAGCAGGAGTCTAGGAGCTGGGGCTCTGTGGGGCAGAGGAGGAGGGGACAAGTGTCCCAGTACTCTTCCTTGCCTGGTGCTGCCATGGCATCACCTCTGGTCCTCCTGTGCTGCCCATCCCAGTCCCCACCAGTCCTGGGGCCCACTGGTCCCAGTACCAACTGCACCCTTGGGCTTATCTGCTGTGGCGCACACCATTGTCATGTGGTGCCCGTCCCAGTGCCTGGCAGCATCCTGGTGTCCACCTAGATCCCAGTAGGTTCCGCTATCTTGGTGCCCACCATCGTCCCAGTAACCACCCGTCCCAGCCCACCACTGCTGGCTCATCCCAGTGCCATCACCAAGTTTTCCGGCCCTGTTCCCACAGCTGGGGCTGAGCTGGTAGCCTGGCAGGCCGTGGTGGTGGCCATGGCACTCCATGAGCACCATGCCCCATGTCCCTGTGCCCAGCCTGGAAAGGGGACACCATGCTGGCAGCCCCAGATCACCCTCAATTATTGATCACCGCTCGGGTGTCCATGCCCAGGCTGTTCCTGCCACCATGGCATCATGCCCGCACCCCCTGGAGCACACGGACCACCAGCCCCTCCAGCATCACCTTTATTCTGCAAACCACTGTGTAAAACCGGGGGTCCCACGGGCATGGGGTGGCACAGGGTGGGCACACAGTGCCTGGACAGCCCCCACCCTACCCGCAAGCCGAGGAGGGCACAGGTGCCAGGATGGGGGGCCCCCCTTGCCACGTTCCCTGTCCCTGGGGGTGTCCCGTGTTGCCCCCCACTTTATGGGGGCTGCCTCAATCCTGCCCCTACCATGCCCCCTGACACAGCCTGGGGAGGAGGGGTCAGGGGGTCCCAGCCTTCAACACCAGCAGGTTTTGGGGGTGTCCTCGCTCCCCAGGGGCTGCTGCTCGTCCTCCTCCAGCCGGGCCAGGGTGGGGGCGCGGGGCAGCCCCCGCAGCTCGTCCAGCTCCTTGCGGTGTGCCTGCAGCACCAGCTCCGTCAGCCGTGTGAAGGACTGTGGGAGAGGGGTGGGGTGAACCTGGGGGACCCCTCCAGTACCCCCTGACCTCTCCAGGCCCCCCAGGCCAGCCGCAACCCTCTCAGAACTCCACCACCCCCCTCCCCAGTCCCCTCATACCTCCTTGATGTTGAGGTTGCTGCAGGCACTGGTCTCGTAGAAATCCATCCCGTATTCCCTGGCCAGCTGCGGCACCAGGGGTTTGGCAGGGAGGGGGGGTAGCGTGATTTGGGGGGAGGGGGGATTCAATACCCCTGCCCCCCCTCTGTGGAACATGAACAGCCGGGCACGGACAGACGGGAGAGCTGTGGGGGGGGCTGGCATAGGGGCACAGCTGGGGTTGGGTGATGGGTGCAGGGGGCTCTGGGAGGGGTGCTGGATGCTTTGGGGTCCGGAGGTCACTGGGAGGGATACTGGGAGGGGTTGGGGGTTGTTGGACGCCCTGGGGTAGCACTGGGCAGTAAAGGGGTTTCCTGGGTGCTCTGGAGCTGCAGGGGGAGGTCAGTGGTCCCTGGGTTCAGACTGCAGGAGCATGGCGGGGTCACTGGATACAGGTAGGGATGTTTGGGGGTCCTGGGATACGGACAGGGCTGCAGGAAGGCTATTGGGGTCCATATGGAATGCAGGGGGGGCTTGTGGAGGGTCTGGCCACGCTGGAATTGTAGGGAGGTGCACTGGGTGTTTTGGGGGTCAAGAGGTCCCAAGGGGGACACCAAGGAGGTCACTGTGTGCTTCAGGGGTACAGGAGACTGTGCTGGAGGTGCAGGGAGAGGTGAGGGGTCTCTGAACATCTTGCAAGTGGGGAAGAGGGAACCTTGGGGGTGCACAACCACTGCAGGGATGGATGGGAAGAGGGTTCCCGGACACTGGGGGAGCTGGTTTTGGGGTGCCTGGGTACAGACTGCAAGAGGGTGGG
>VYZP01003086.1:54480-95915 GCA_013400635.1 Hypocryptadius cinnamomeus
GGCGGCGGCTGCGGGACGATGGGCTGCGGACCTGCACCTCCGCCGAGCAGGTGCCGGGGGGCTGCAGTGTGGGGCGTGGGGTGCCGGGGCGGTGGGGTGTGGGGTGCCGGGCTGCCGTGGGGCTGGGCTGTGGGCTGCTCTGGGACGTGGCTCAGGGGTGCCATGGGATTGGATGATCCCGATCCCAGTGTCCCCACGCAACTGTTGTCCCCACACCCCCTGTGACAACAGCAGTGATCGGTGTTTTGGGGGGTCCGGCGGTGGACACGTCCCCCAGCTGGGGGAGGGTGGGGGGTCCTGGGGCAGCCAGGCTCTCCCCTCCGTCCCTCTGTCCTGAGCCAGCCCCTGGCAGCTCCCCTGGGTGCTGGGACGGGGTAAAAAGTGACTCCGGGTTTCCCAATCCGTGGGGTTGTTCTTGCTCAACTGTGCACTGGCAGGACACAGTGCCATGAATGCAGGTCCCCGCGCGGCCCCTCCTCACCCCTGAGGCTGATCCCGGGGTGTTTCCTTGAGGATTACTGTGGCTTAGAGTGTCCAAGTCCCCACTTATCCCAGCGTGAGCGGGAGGAGAGTGTTTTCTATGACAGTCTTGCACTGAACCAAACTGAAGCTGGATTTGTAAAGCAGCACGGGATGGTGCTGGATTCTGGCATAATTTGGGGCACAGAGCTCCTGGGAATTCCTACTTTGGTTTTACTGGGTGAGATGGGGCTGTGAATCAGCTAAACCCCTGGGATGGGGTAGAAGTTGTGGGGCTCAGTGGGGATCATGTGTGGATCCTCTTGCCAGAGCTCACCGTAGTCTTTATTCCCATTTTTCCTGACCAAGTCCAAGGTGGAGGACATCGTGCAGGAGGTCTACGATGCCTACAAGACAAACCATCACTCCTCACAGTGGGTATCAGAACTCCCAATAACCATAAATAAACTCCCATCCCAAAAGACCCATTGACCCCAGTGGGTGCTGCAGGAGGATTCTGCCCCTCCTGCCACTGTCCCCCTGCTTTTTCAGGCCACCCTGCCTGCTCATCCTGTCCTCTCTGTATTCCAGGTACGTCCTGCAGCGGGAGAAGCACTTCCATTACCTGAAGAGAGGTCTCCGGCAGCTCACTGAAGCCTATGAGGTACCGGGAATGCCGGATGTGCCACCCGGAGCCACTGCCTGGGGGGATCCCCTCGCCCTGGGGCTGTCACCAGGGCTGAATGTTGCCATCCCCAGAGTGGACACAGCATTCCCTGTGTGCCCACGCTCATCCCAGCGATGCTCTGGGGGTTCTCCTGGCCGTCTCCTCACTCCTGCCTGCTCCTGCCGTGTCCAGTGCCATTCCCTGACTGTCCCCTCTTGTCCCTGCAGTGTCTGGATGCCAGCCGCCCCTGGCTCTGCTACTGGATCCTGCACAGCCTGGAGCTGCTGGATGAGCCCATTCCTGATTCGGTGGCCTCTGAGTGAGTGGGGAGAGCTGGGGGGACCCCACCACGGCCACTGTCGCTGCTGGCCACCCGCGTGACTCCGGAGGTGCCACCTCCCGCTGTCCCCAGAGCAAAGGAGCGCTTTGTCTCCCTGCCACCGTCAATGCCGCCCATTCTTCCGGCGGCTTCCTCGTGACGATGGAGATGGGAGGGTGACACCCCCGGCTTCGACCTCGGGGGGGATTCACGAGGCTGGGAGGGGATGCATCACCCCGGAGGGGTGACACAGGTGACGCTGAGCCCCTTCCCCACCTTCCCGCAGTGTCTGCCAATTCCTGAGGCGGTGCCAGAGCCCCCAGGGTGGATTTGGGGGGGGTCCCGGCCAACACCCCCACCTCGCCCCCACCTACGCCGCCGTCAACGCGCTCTGCATCATCGGCACCGAGGAGGCCTTCGGCGTCATCGACAGGTCCGGGGGCCGGGAGAAGCTGGGTGGGAGGTGGGGTGGGGTGCGTGTCCCCCCTCTCACAGCCTCTGGCTCCTGCAGGAAGAAGCTCTTGGAATACCTGCACTCGCTGAAGCAGCCGGATGGCTCCTTCCTCATGCACGTGGGTGGAGAGGTGGATGTCAGGTGGGTGAGGGCTGCATGGGGAGGCTTTTCGGAGGGCCTGGGCATTTTGGGGAGCCAGTGCTGGAAGCAGATGCTATGGTGGGGAGCTGGTGCCATTCTGGGGATTTGGTGCTGAGAGCTGGTGATGTTTGGGAGCCAGTATAATTTTGGGGAGCTAGTGCTGTGGTGGGGAACCACTGCTAATTTGGGGTACAGTCTTGGGGAGTCAGTGCTACTTTTGGGGAGCAAATATTGGGAGCTAGTGCCATTCTGAGGAGCCAGTGCCATGACAGGGTGCAGTTTTGGGGAGCTGGTGGTGTTTTGGGGAGTGGCTGGTGCCACACTGGAGTACTAGTGCTGTTTGGGGGAGCTGGTACCATGGTGGGGAGCCAGTGCCGTGGGGAGGTGTAGTTTTTGGGGAGTCAATGCTGTTTTGGGGTGCTGGTGCCATGACAGGGTGCTGTCGCAGGGAGCCAGTGCTGGATCAGGGACCTTGTGCCATTTTGGGGAGCCAGTGTAATTTTAGGGCGCTGGTGCCACTTTGGGGTTCCAGTGCCACATCCCTGAGCACCTGTCTCCTGAATCTCTGGGCACCCTTTTCCCGCAGGAGCGCCTACTGCGCCGCCTCAGTGGCCTCGCTGACCAACATCCTGACGCCCACGCTCTTTGCTGGGACGGCAGAGTGGATTGCTAGGTGAGATCTGGGGACAGGTGGGGGACAGGGGATGACATTCCCAGCATCCCTGCCACCCTGACCCTGTTCCCACAGGTGCCAGAACTGGGAGGGCGGGATCGGCGGCGTGCCGGGCATGGAGGCGCACGGTGGCTACACTTTCTGCGGCGTGGCCGCGCTGGTCATCCTCAAGCAGGAACATCTGCTGAACCTCCGGAGCCTGCTGGTGAGTGACCCCTCTCTGGGATCCTGAGGCTCTCATCCTGATGGGGATTTTTGGTCCCACACCGGTTCCCATCACCCCGCAGCACTGGGTGACCGGGCGGCAGATGCGCTTCGAGGGCGGATTCCAGGGCCGCTGCAACAAGCTGGTGGATGGGTGCTACTCCTTTTGGCAAGCCGGGCTCCTGCCCCTGCTCCATCGGGCACTCCATGCCAGGGGTGAGTTGCCACAGGCTTCCTCTGTCCCCAGAATGGCATCTGGAGGGATGTGACACCTTCTGTGGTGTTTGTCCTCTGGGTTTCCCTTCCAGGCGATCCAGCGCTGAGCATGGCACACTGGATGTTCGACCAGCTGGCACTGCAGGAATACATTCTCCTGTGCTGCCAGTGTCCAGCTGGCGGGCTGCTGGATAAGCCAGGAAAGTGAGTGCAGGGGAAGCACAGGGCTGCCTGGCAACAGGGATGCCCAGATGCCCCCTCAGCATCCCAGTATCTCCTTGCATGCAGATCCCGGGATTTCTACCACACCTGCTACTGTCTGAGTGGGTTGGCCATTGCACAGCACTTCGGAAGTGGAGATCTCCACAATGAGGTGGTCCTGGGTATCCCTGAGAATTGCCTGGTAAGTGCTAGGCATTGCTGGGGAGGGCAGGGATGAGCTTCCAGTGCTCCACAGCACTGAGAAAGGCAGATCCAATGGCAGTGAAAAGAGCTGGGGTTCAGCCTGGAGAAGAGAAGGCTTCAGGGAGAGGTCAGAGCTGCTTCAAGGGCCTAAAGACCTTCAAGGGAGCTGGAGTCAGGCTTTGGACAAGGGCTTGGAGTGATAGGACAAGGGGGAATGGCTCCAAACTGGAAAAGGGGAATTTTAGATGGGATATGGGCAAGAAATTCTTCCCTGTGAGGGTGCTGAGGCCTTGGCACAGGCTGCCCAGAGAAGCTGTGGCTGCCCCTTCTCTGGAAGTGTCCAAGGCCAGGATGCACCAGGCTTGGAGCAAGCTGAGATGGCAGAGATTCCCTGTGCACAGTGGGTTGGACTAGGTGATCCTTAAGGTGCTTTCCCACCCAAACCATTCCAGGACTCCGTGATTAACATCCCCCATCCCTTTCTCTTCCCACAGCAGGCCACACACCCTGTCTACAACATTGCCCCGGAGAAGGTGGCGAGGGCGGTGATGCACTTCCTGCAGTATCCCGTGCCCAGCCTGGATCCGGCATCCACGGCCGAGTAGGGGGGTCCTGCTGCTGGCTCGGGGTGCCGAGCCCCGGGAGCGAGCGGCACAGCCCATCCCCACGGCGGCCTGGCCAGGCAGAGCACGGTGCTCAGGGTGCTAGCAATACCAAAATCCAGCCCGCTCCAGGCCGGGTGTCCTGCTGCCATCCTGGCCAGAGCCGAGGTGGGACACGGGCTCTGGCGGAGCTTTTTGGCATCAATAAACCAGAAGTCACACCCGCCGTGTGCTGGTGGCCCCGGGGATGCGGGGCAGGAGGTGATGCCACGTCTGGATCCGGTGGCACCAACTTCCCCCATTCCAAGAACACACGGTAACCACGGGGGAGGATAAAATAAGTGGAATTTTGGCTTTTTTTGTTTATTATTTATAGTCTTATAGTAAAGGGAAGCCTTAACTTGCAAGACAACTCTGGGCAGTATGTACAACATACCTTAGATCCATGGAATGGCATCAAAATGGGGGGAAAAGGGGCACCTACGGGGCAGGGACGGGCCACTGGAGTTCGGAAAATGCCACGGAGGTTGGGAAGGGTCAAGGGAGGGAAGGAGGAGGAGGAGTAGGGAAGGAGCCCCCAAGCCTGGCTCTGTGCTCCGCCGACTCGGGCAGGTGGAGTTGCACACGGAGAAAATAAATAGGGAGATTCCCCCCCCAGTGCTTGCTCCTTTTTTGGGGGGGGCTGCCTGGCTCCTCCCCGTTCTGGACTGCACTGGTCCCCGGGTATAAATAGAAATGCTCCTATAAAACCAGGAGGGAAGGGGAGGGGGGTCGCTAGCGGAGGGGAGTTGGCGGGGGAGTCTCCCTGACCCCCCCAAGTCTTTCTGCTCGGCCTGGCCGGCTCCCCCCGGGGCCGGCGCGGTGGGAGCAGGGAAGGGGCCGGGGAGGGCTGGGAAGCTGCAGTCCAAGAGCTTCTAGGAGCGGAGGGAGCGAGTCCTGCCGCGGGCCGGGGGGCGGCGGAGGGGCCTAACTGGCCTCCATGCGCAGCTTCTTCCTGTTCTGCGGCTCGTCGGGCTCCGAGTCGGAGCTGGAGTCGGAGCCACCGTCGAAGGCGGAGATGGCACTGCCCTTGGGGTTGGTGTAGAGGCTGTTGTCCGCGGGATAGCTGGCCTGGAGCTGGGCGCTGGCTCGGGCCTTCTCCAGCGCACGCACTGTGAGGGACGGCACTGTGTCACCCCCGGGCCTGGCCCTGCCTGCAGCCCAGCTCCCGACAGGCCCCAGCTCCCACTGGATCCTGGATCCCAAACTCTTCCGGACCCTGGACCCTGCCAGACCCCAGCTCCCACTGAATTCTGGACCCTGGCAAACTCTGGTCCTGCCAGACCTCAGCTCTCACCAGCTCCCACCTCCCAGTGGATCTCACCTTCCACCAGATCCTGGATTCTGATGGATCATATCTCCTACCAGACCCCAAATCCCACTGGATCTTAGATCCCAAACCCTACTGGACGCCAGATCCTGGCTCACAAAGCCTGCCAGGCCCCAGCTCCTGGATCTCAGACCCTGCCAGACCCCATCTCCAGCTGGATCTCAGCTACCACCTTGCTGCTCCAGCAGCGCATTCTGCCGCTTGAGGTCGTCGATGTCCTGCTGGTGCGTGTGGTTTTTCCGGCGCATGTACTGGATGTACTCTGTGGCTTTGTCCAGGATTTGGGCCCGGGATGCCTGTTGCAATAGTGGGAAAAGCCAGAGGCAAGATAAAGACCTAGTCCAGGGGGGAAAACTGGAATTTTACCTGCCTCATCCCACCCTGGCTCTGGTCCTCACTGGGGCCTCCCGTGGCATAAGACAGGCTTGGGATTGTCCCAAATCGAGGAGCCTGGACCACGGGTGGGTGCTGTCCGCGCTCCCAGCACGCTCCATAAACTCACCTTCTCTCCTTGGAGCGAGGGCACGGAATCCCGCAGGCTGTGGAAGCTATCCTTGATGTGGTCCCTGCGCTTGCGCTCCAGCGCGTTGTGATGAGCCCGTTTGTCGGCCTGGGAGGGGGGGACAGAGGTGGCACCAGGAGGAGGCCACCACCTGCACCCCCAAAATTCCCTCTGGGAATCGCTGTGGGAGCTCAGCTGAGCCTCCAGGGCGGTTCCATGGCCGTGACGCCTCCGGCTGGGCCGCGAGGGCGTGGGAAGGAGGCGGCTCCCGGTGCTTTCGGTTTCCCCAGCTTCCTGCTGCCGGGGCAGTTCCGGGCCCCGGGGCAGGGGGTACAGCACTTTCCCCCTGGAACACGGTCACCTCCTCCCGTGCTCCTCAACCAACCAGGCACAAGCTCCCCCCATGTCCTCTGTCAACCCCCGGTGTTGTTCCTCCTGTGCCCCCCAAATGTAGCCCCACCCCCCCAAATGACCCGGCCCCACATGTAACGCCCCCACAACAGCTCCGCTTTACCCCACNCACGTGCTCCCGATCCCGGGGCCTCTGCGGGGCGGCCCCCAGCGACCTACCGCGGACTGAAACCTCGGCTGCTCCTCCTGAGGAGCCCCGACCCGGGCGAGGAGGAAGAGGAAGAAGATGGTGGGGGGGGGCGCCGCCATATGAAGGAAGAACACACACAAACCAAACATTACCCCATTCCCAGAGCTCCTAATGTGGGGGAGAGCCACGGGGGGTTATCCCAGGGATTGTCCCGGGGTTGGGGGCCCAACTCACGTCGCTCTCCACCTCGATGTCATCGTTGTCGCTCATCGCTCCCGCCCGGGTGAAGCCGCGGGCCGGGCCGCGCCGCCACAACAACAGCCCGCACCGCGCATGCGCGGAAGTCAGCGGGTGGAGGTGGGTGGGTGCAATGATGGCGCCGGGCGACACGAACGGTTGTGGGAGTTGTGGTTTGAGTGGGGAGATGGAGGCATCTTCCACGTGTCGGAGACTACAACTCCCAGCGTACATCGCGCGGAGCAGCGCGTGGCACGCCGGGAGCTGTAGTCTCCGCTTCGGGAAGGGAACGCCGAGGGTGCGCGGCCGGAGGATGGAGGAGGTGAGGGCCAAGGGCATTGAGGGAGGGGGTTTATTGAAGGAAAATGGGGATGGGCTAGGTCGGGAAGTCTGCGGGGCCGGCCTGGGGGGCTGCAGGCTGAGCTAGAAGGGCTCCGGGACAACCTAGGGGGGGCTGCAGCGTCTGGTCTGAAGAGCTGTGGGCCAGTTTGGGAGAGTGTCCATCTGCCTGGGGGCTCCAGGGTAGCCCTGCGAGGGCTGGGGGTCTGGATGCGGGCTAATACGGGAGGGCTGGGAGTCTGCAGGACATTGTGGAGGGCTGCAAGCCTTGCTGGAGGGTATGTGCATCTGCTCAGGGGTCTGTGGGCCTCACCTGGGGGGCCTTTGGCTAAATTTGGGGGGGCTGTGGATCTGCCTGGAGGGCGTGAGCCTTGTATGAGGGGCTGTGGATTTGGGTGTGGGGGCTCTGGGGCTGGCATGGGGACCTGCAGGTTTCACCTGAGCAACTACATCATAATTTGGGGGGCTATGGGTCTGCCTGGGGGCTGTACCATTTGGGGGTCTCTGTACCACAATTTGGGGGCTGTAGATCAATCTGGAGGCTGCGGACCTGACCTAGGGGGTCCATGGGCCAGCCTGGGGGTCTGTGGGCCGATGTGGGGGGATCTGGGCTGCCTGGGGACTTTAGGCTTAGCTTGGGGGGCTGAAAGCCTGACCTGAGGGGGTTTGCAAAATTTTGGGCCCACCTGGGGGGAGCTGTGGAACCCCCTCAGGTACCAAGAGCAGGATGGGGCCCAGGACAGGCTGTCCCTATCCCAGCTGTTCCCCATCCTCTTTTGGCAGCTCGTCCTCCCTGGTGGCCTCAGTTGGGTGCCTGTCATCATCCTCCTTGTCCCCGTCACCGTCAGAGCCAGTCTCATCCGAGTTGTCCTCCAGGTAGCGGTATCCACGTGTTTTGTGGCGTGGGCGTGGGATGCGGGGTAGCCGGACTTCCATGTTGCACACCACCTTCTGCTCCATCCACAGGTATGTCCCCACTGCCACCACCAGTGTCAGCAGCATGATGGACAGCTTGGCCTGCAGCACATGGAGTTTTGGGATTGGCGTGGGGGTGTGTCCCCAAAAAGCCTGGAATCTCTCAGAGTGGGCTGGGGCATATCTGGGACTTACCTTCATGGGCAGCCCCGACCACAGGTAGACGGTGAAGATGGCCAGGGCCTGCCACCAGTGGTAGATGGTGAAGATGAAGTCTTGGCGCTCCTTTTTCTTGTACAACATCCCCAGGAGGACTGTGGCAGAGACTGGAATCAGTGTCCCCTTCCTGTGCCATGTCCCCTTGGCATGGGGGACAATCACATTGAGTCTGTCCCATGGATCTGAGGACTGAGACCACAAACTCGTGGTGCCAGGGGACACGAGGAGAGGACGTGTGGAAAAACTTGGGACAACCCACGCTATTTTGGGGACCACCAAGGCATTTTGGCAACAACAGAAGCTGTTTCAGGACCTTCCCAGTACTCACTGCTGATTCCGGTCTTGTTGAGGGCACTGCCTGTGCCCCAGAGCGCGGCAATGCTGTAGAGCAGTGGGGCCTGCGCCAGGTACCGGGGCTCCGGCGCCCAGCAGAAGAGCGTCACCAGGAGCACAGCGTGGATGAAGGCTCCAGCCAGGAGCGGGATGTGCCGGCGCAGGCGCAGCATGCACAGGGCCAGGCTGGAGCTCGCCGAGGCGGAGAAGCCGTAGGCCATGAGGAGATACGCCAGCCTCTCCAGCCCGAGGGCGCACACGCCGTAGTTCTGCAGCGAGCACGGGCTCAGCATCGCCTGTCCCCGCTCCGTCGCCTCCCACCCCATCACAGATCCTACCAGGGAAAATCCGGTGCACACAAAGAGCACCTCGAAGCCGCTGTAGATGAACAACGGGAAGAGGTGCCGCAGGCGATAGTCCCGCATGTGCTTGAAGGGCAGCTGGAAGATGTTGCCCCAGCCGATGCTGCGCATGTCGATCTCCTCCATGGGCCGGTACGCCGCGCCGCACAGCACCAGCACCTGCGGAGCGCCGGCGGGTGAGGTCCTGCCATCGTCCAGCCCATCCCCGTCCCCTCCCGCCCCGGCGCTCACCACCAGCATGGCGAGGAAGGCGGCGGCCATCAACGCGCTCTCCACGATGATGAGGTTGACGCTGCGGGGAAGGCTCTGCAGCACCGTCTTGTTGAAACCAGGCAGCGTGCCGTGGCTCAGGGTCCCTGCCAGTGGGGCACAGGCCATGGTTAATCCCGACCGGGGGGCTCCCGGTGCCGCCCCGCACCCCGCCCACAGCCTCACCGCAGTGCTTCACAGCAAAGAGCGTGTGGTTGAGTTGGTAGAGGTAGTTGTTGAGGAAGAAGACCATGGGCATTTGAGCGCAGACGAAGCTCAACTACAGGATGTAGAGGGGTGCACGCTCAGTGCTGCTGGCGTGGTCCCCCGCCCATCCCAGCCACCCCACTCGGGCTCACGTGGAAGCAGGAGTAGAAGACGGTCTGGAAGACGATGATGTAGGCATTGCAGGCATCCCGTGGCGCCCGCTTCCTCTCCTTCTCCTGCTCCTCCTTGTAGTTAACGTACTCGTAGTACTTCTGGGCCATCCTGCGTGGAGCAGTGGGTCAGCCGGCACCCCGTGCACGCCCCACCCACCCCGCCATGCCTACCGCATGATGTAGGTGCCCATGGAGGCCCAGAGGGGCACGATCACCACGCCAATGGCCACCGCCGAGGGCACCAGCGTGTAGTAGCGCTCCCAGTAGTTGCTGGAGACGAAGAGGGCGTAGATGCCGACCGCCAGGAACATGGCCCACTTGGTGCCAAAGAACCTGCCGGGGCAAGGAGCGGAGGGGTGGGTGGCAGTGCCAGGGAGCCATGCTGGCCGGGAGCACGGCGGGGCCGTACCTGATGAGGATGGGTGTGTAGAGCAGCGCCGCCACGGGTGTGACATTGATGCCCATCAGCACTTTGCGGTCGATGTCCTCCAACCGGATGTTGCTGTACTTCACCTCCCGGTAGGTCTCGTCATAGTGAAGGATCAGCTGCATCTGCAGCAGACCTGGGGGGGTCCAGGGGTGGTCACCCCATGGTCTGAACACCCCGAGTTGTTCTGGGGGTCCCTGGGAGGTCCCATACCCAGGTAGACGCTGTAAGTGAGGGTGCCAGCCAGGCTGGCAGCCACCACGTTCTTGATGACACCGAGGCGCTTGCGGCGAAAGTACTTCTGCTCCTCCTCCTCCTCATTGTAGTCAGGATGAGCACCCAGAAAATCATCCAGCTGTGGGTGATTCCAGCTGTCACCCCTTGGGGATGGCCACCACGGGCCTGCTTCCCCCCCACAGGTGTCCCCCTGGTCTCACCTGTGTCTCTGTCCCCTCAGCGCCCAGCCTGGTGCTTGGCACTATCTTGGCCCCATCCTGGCAGCCATCAACGTCCTTCTCCATTGGTGCTTCTGGAGGGCCCTGGATGGTGTCAGGGTGGGAGGGACCCTGTTGGCACCCCAAGTCTTGCACCCATATGTTTTGCTTCCCTGTGACCTGCACACACAGACCCTGCACCCTCATGCCCAGCACCCCCAGCCCTTGCACCGCTACATCCAGCACCGTGTACCCATGTACATGGCATCCTCAAGCCCTGAATCTCTGTGCTCTGCACTCCCAGATCACGCACTCATGGTTACACCCCTGTGTTCTGCACCCTTACACCTTCAGATCCTGCACCCCTGAATCCCGTGCCCCCTACCCAGCTTTGCACTCCCCAGAACTGCACCTCTGGGCTCAGCACCCCAGCCTCCTCACAGCCCCCCGGCCCCGTCACACCGACCCCAGCCCTGCTTGCCCGTGCCGGAGCTTCTCGGGGCGGGGCGGGGCGGGAGTTTCTTCCTCTTTCGGTTAGCTCGGGCGGGACGGAGGTGGTTAAAGGGGCCGTTCCCGGACCCCCCGCTCCCGGACCCCCCGATCCCTGCCCGCCCTCCTCAGTGCCCCCCACCCGCGCCCGTTCTCAGCACCCCGGCCTCTGCAGCACGCATCACACCCCAACCCGCACAGCACCCTGACCCCCCCCGCACAGCACCCATTGCTCCCCCATCGCACAGCACCCCAGCCCTACCCCCTCTCTGCTTCCCTGTGACCCCCCAGCCTCCCCAGCGCTCCCACCAGGCCTCGGGGTGGGTGCTGCCTCCTCGGGGTGCCCCGTGGCAATGGGTGCTGCGCCCTGCTGCTTTCGCTTCCCCTTCCCGCTCCGGGGGATGTGCCAGAGTGCCTGGGCGGGGGGACACCCCAGTCGGGAGGTGTAGGGCACGTGCCTGCCCTGCTGTCACCCCAAAGCTGGGGCCGGGAAGGTGCCCGGGTGCGTGGCACGGCGGGGTGCCCCGGGGCAGGGCGAGGGGACTGCTGGGCAGGGCGGACGGGGTGACATCTCCGGGGCAGGATCTGGCCCAGCCGGTAGCGGGGGATTCTTGAGATGGGACTCTTGGGAGGGTGCTGATTTCTGCAGGATAGGGGGGATACACATGGAATAACCCCAGAAGGGTCATGGCAGTGAGGCAGGGGCAACACCCATACTGAGGGTCCACCACACCCCAGGCAATGGGAGCCACCCTGGGGTGCCAGGGCAAAGGGCCCTTCCTGGGAGCAGGATGAGTGGAGTCTATTGATCATGGAACCCTTGGGAAACAGGATGAGGGGTGTTGGTGGGATCCCTAAGAGTCAGGGTAGTCATGGTAGCAGCATGGTGGGTGTCTATTGATCATGGAACCCTTGGGAAATGGGATGAAGGGTGTCTGTGGGAACCCCATGGATCATGGTGGTTACAGGAGCAGGATGAGGGGTGTCTGTGGGACCCCCATGGGTCAGGGTAGTCATGGGAGCAGGATGAAGGGTGTCTGTAGGGTCCAAATGGGTCAAGGTTCATGGTGGTGGTGTGGTGGCCATGGGAATTCCACCACCCCAAGGGGGAGGTCCCATTCCATCCTATCCCATCCCAGACCTTGTCCCCACTGCCAGCCCCACGGAGGCGGGGCCCAATCCTTCCCGCCCCTGGCCATGGGGCCCAGCCCCACAGCTTTTAGGGACCCCCACCCCGAGCCTCAGCAGTGCCTGCCTGGCCTCGCGCTCCTCCAGCTTCCACACAAGCTCCCAGGTAAGCACTGCGGGGTCCCCAAAACTGGCAGTCCCTGCAAGGCACCCCTCTGACACCCCCCATGCTGGTGGGGGCTGTGGGGCACAGGGGTGTTCCCTCGAGGAAGGGTGGGTGTCTGGGAATGGAGAGGGAGAGGGTGACAGGTGGGGGACTGCAGCTCTGCCCCCCAGGTTTGGGGGTGTCTTGTCCCTGAGGTCCCCATAGGTGACCCTAAATCAGCAGGGCAGCCTGGGCAGGTCAGTGTTCAGAGGATGTCGATTATCCCGGGAATCCCAGGCATCTCCCAGGGCCTCAGGCAGCTGGCCTGGGCTGAGTCACCCCACAACCAGGACGGCCCCGAGCACCAAGCCGCTCTTCAAAGGTGCCACAGGTGACTCCTCTTGGGATCCAGCCGGCATCTCCAGCACTTCCATCCTGGCATAACCCACGCAGTGTCTCTCCCCAGGGCCACCACGCTCTCCATGGAGACTGGCAGCTCCTTCCAACAGCTTGGCATGCAGCAGCCCCTCGAGCCCCCCAGGCAGCAGTTCCTGGGCTGTGGCAAGTGCAGCAGCACGGGCGGTGATCCTGGCAAAGATCCTGGGAAAGCTGCTGGGTGCAGTGGAAGCAGCGGGATCGGGAAGGGACCAGTGCCAATGGTCTGCAGCACTCCGTGGTGAGAGCGAGGGGCTGGGGGCAGGGGGGAGACAGGGAGGTGGGCAGGGGAAGCTGTGGCACTGCCAGGACAACGGGGACCCCACGTTGGTGCTGGGGGAAAAGTCTGAGGTCTGTGAGCCACCAAGTCCCAGCATGGCCCAAGGGAGAAGACAGGATCTGCAGGGAATGGTGCTGTGTTGGGCTGTGTGCGGCCTCCCTGCGCTGTTCCCCAGGGAATCTGGTGTCCAGTTTGACGCTGGAATGAGATAACATGGATCTGGGATGACATGAAGCTCTGGGGAGGTAGAATGGAGCTGGGTTCCCTCTAACACCCTCGTCCCTGCAGTGGGAACCCCTACGCAGGGCTGGTGAGCCACCTGCGGGCATCCTGGCTCTCTGGGAAGACTCGGCCCATGGAATACCGTGTGGCACAGCTGGAGGCTCTGGGACGCTTCCTGGATGACAAGAAGCAGGAGATCCTGGAAGCCACTGAACTGGATATGGGCAAGGTAAGAGGGGCTGGGAATTGGGGGCCACTGGCATCACATCTTTGAAGTCCTTCATACTCCCTTGTCTGGGTATTGTATCCTTGTGGGGGTCTGGGCACAGGGATGTCCCTTCCTTGGGGTCCTGATTCCCCCTTGATGTGCTCCCAGTGCTGGTGCATCTGTAAGCGCTGGATCCCCGCAGATCCAGGGATAGTGGAGGGACTGTGCTGTTGATCCCATCCCTGGTGCCCTGAAACCAGGCAAAGGCCCCGTTGGCCTGTCAGTGACTGACCGGGGTGGGAGCGTTTCACACTGCATCCTGGGGGTCCATGTGACCTCCACAAGTGTGACATCCCGGGGTGCTTCTGGCCAGCCCAGCACGCCCAGGATTACTGGCATTGTGCAACGTGCTGGCATTGCACATTCCTCCAAGGGACAGGTTTCACTGGCACGGTGGCATGGGCAGGGCTCTGGATATGGCTCGGGGTATTGTGGCATGCCAGGAGCTCCTGGATGATCTGCTGGTGAGGTGGGAGCATCCACACTATGGATAATTCTAGTGCTCTCAGGTCATCATCTCTAGAAGTGTTCAAGGCCAGGTTGGATGGGGCTTGGAAGTGGAAGGTGTCCTTGCCCATGAGGGGGTGGAATTGGATGAGCTTCAAGGTCCCTTCCAACCCAAACCATTCCAGGATTCCATGAGATAATCCTCACCTCTTTGTTCGGCATCAGTGAAGCGGCCCATGCCCTCAGCGATGTCTTTCCACGTTCTGCCATCTCCCAAGGCTCCTAATTGCCTTGTTTGTTGGAGGCGAGGCCTTCTCCCTCAGCCAGGCCTTGATAGGCATCAGTGCTCTGAGTGTGTCCATCATCTTTCCTAATTACGCCTAATTAGATCTGGTTGTCCAGTAATGAGCTTGTTATGCAGCCGGGCCCTCATAGCTAGATGGACACTTCACCTGCTCTTACGTAGCTGAGGTAGTGTCTCACCTCCAGCGGTGCCGGTTCCTCTCTGGTGCCGATGACTGGTGGCACTTGGATGACCTCAGACTTAATGTCCTATCTCACAACCTTTGTATCCCATCAAAATTCTTAATGAATCATCATCTTCCTTATCCTGGTGATGCCATAGTTATCCTGGGTTGAGAACAGCCCCGTTGCTTCACTCCATTATCTCATGTGCCTGCTGAGCCCTCACTTCCAAGAGGGTCCTCGCACCTCCTGGCAGCTGCATTTCAGGGACCTGAAGGTCTCTTGGTGGTGGAAGATCCTGGGAATCAGCAACCAGCCTTCCCAACCCCAAAGTGGTGTGGGGATGGGAGGAAGACTCCAATCCAAGGGTGGTTTTGGGTTGGAAGTGTCCAAAATATGATGTTGCTCCCCTGGTCATGAAGGGGCTCCACTGAGCCTGCTGGGCTATCCCTGGTGTCTTCACACTTCTCCTGCAAGTATGATATGATCACAATCTGTGCTCCACAGCTATGGAGAGGACCCACTTCTCCATCACAAGGGGTTTAATTAAGCTGTGGTTCTTGTTACTTCCCTTTAGTCAAGTCTTATTACTTCCCTTTAGTCAAGTCAAAGTCTTAAGACTCTGACTAAACTTAAGACTAAAAGGTGCAGCTTTAGTCCACAAGCAGTGGAAGGGAGCTTGAGGCTTTGCTTCCAGCTTGAATATCCAAGTGGTAAGGATGCCTTCCACCAGGACCAGCTCTTCAGGAGCGCTGGTGACATTGCTTGGGTATTCCCTTGGCTCGGGGCTCTGTGGCCAGTTCACAGTCCTGAGCTCAGGAATTTGTTAAATACCATGAAAATGTTCAATTTTGTCTTGGGTTTGTTTTTTTTTCCCCTTCTGGCCAAGTAACTATTTTTATAAAATTTCTGGGTCACTGATATTCCCTGGGAGTTACAGAAGGTGATGGAAACTTCTGCTGAAGAGATCCTCCTGCTATTCATGTTTGGAAGAGGGGAGAGATGCCTCCTGGGGTGATGGGGTCTGTGTTAGGGTGACAGGGTCAGTGATGGGGTCAGTGTTGGGGTGGCACTTCCATGATGTCTGTCCCCAGCCATCCTTCGAGGCTTTCTTCAGCGAGATCCTCCTCTGTAAGAATGAGATCAATGTCACCCTCAACAACCTGTCCCACTGGATGAAGGATGAGCACGTGGACAAGAACCTGGTAAGAAGGAAGCTCTGGGAAAAGGGAAATGGGGGAGAGGGATTGCTGGTGGGGAAGGCAGCGCTGAGGTCATGTTCTTCCTCGAAGGTGATGCAGCTGGACTCTGCCTTCATCCGCAAGGACCCTTACGGGGTGGTGCTCATCATAGCACCCTGGAACTACCCCATCCACCTCTTCCTGGTGCCCCTCATTGGGGCCATCGCTGCTGGTGAGCCCAGACTTCCAGTCCCCTGGCCTGGAAGTGCCAGGGTCTCCCCAGGGGTCTCGTCCCCAGAAGGGGTGGCTGTCACCATGTCACTGTGCTGATGTCCTGTTCATCTTCCCCCAGGGAACTGCGCCATCATCAAACCCTCAGAGATCTCCAAGAACACAGAGAGGCTCGTTGCTGAGACACTGAGCTGTTACCTGGACAGTGTGAGAAGCCCTCCTTGTCCTTGTCTGTTGTTCCTAGACCATGGTGTTCCCAACCCTGCCTCACACCCACCATCCCCACACGTCATCTATGTGCAGAACCCCCTCCCTCCATCTTCAGCCAATGTCCCAGCTTCCTGGGATGCTGTTGGTGGGGGCAGATGGTGACACAAGGGGATTTTTTCTGTTTCCTTGCAGGACTGCTTTGCTGTGGTGACCGGTGGTGTGCCGGAGACCACCAGGCTGCTGGAGAACAAGTTTGACTACATCTTCTTCACTGGTACGTCCCATGGGACAGAGCAGAGCCCTGCCTGGATGTGGTGCCAGGATCTGTTGGAGGATCTGGGATGTGTACCTGAGGTCTGGTGGGACCCAGTGCCACATCCCAGAGCCGTGCGATGGCTGCTGGGATTCCCACCTCAATCCATGCTTTCCCTGCCCACAGGCAGCCCCCCAGTGGGGCGGATCGTGATGACAGCGGCTGCCAAGCACCTGACACCGGTGACACTGGAGCTGGGGGGCAAGAACCCCTGCTACGTGTCCGACACCTGTGACGTGACCAACGTGGCGCAGCGCGTGGCCTGGGGCCGCTTCTTCAATGCGGGGCAGACCTGCATCGCACCCGACTACCTGCTCTGCACCTTAGAGATGCAGGAGAAGCTCATGCCCGCCTTGCGCGAGGCCATCACCGAGTTTTTCGGCTCCAACCCCCGAGAATCCCCGGATTTCGGCCGCATTGTCAGTGACAAGCAGTTCCAGCGCCTGCGGGCGCTGCTGGGCAGCGGGCGCGTGGCCATCGGGGGACAGACGGATGAGGCCGAGCGCTACATCGGTGAGGCTTGGGGGTCACTCACGTCTTGGTGAGCACATAGGGGGCTTTCAGGGGGTCTGCATACAGAGGGGAGGCTCTGGAGGGAAAAGAGTTTTAGGGGTGCTTAAAAATGAGTCCTGAGGGGAGGTTTCATCTCCAACCTCTGTGCCTGGCTGATGCTGTTGGGTTCCCTCTCTGCAGCTCCCACGGTGCTGGCAGATGTGCTGCCCTCGGACCCTGCCATGCAGGAGGAGGTCTTTGGGCCCATCCTGCCCATCGTCGTCATTGCCAACATGGATGAAGCCATCGACTTCATCAACGCGAGGCCGCGGCCATTGGCCGTCTACGCCTTCTCCTGTGACAGCAAGGTGTGTCTGTGGAGCAGAAAAAGTGGGGAGGGAAGTCAGGCACCACCTCCACGAGCCCCAGGACGTGCTCTGCAGGGTCTTTAGAGCCCAAACACCCTGGGAACATCTGGTGGGTAAACTGGGTAATGTTTACCAAGTGCAAGCCCCTCATCTACCTTCTCTGTTCTCTCCCAGATAGTGAACCAGGTCCTGGAGCGGACGAGCAGCGGAGGCTTCTGTGGCAACGACACTCTGATGCTTGTGACACTGGCCTCGCTGCCCTTTGGAGGCATTGGTAGGTCCAAAATCCCCACTCCTGGCCATTGGGAGCCAGGTGTGATCTGTGGCCTGAGCCATGGTCAGGAATGTGAGTTTCTTCCTGCAGCCAGCGTGGTTCTGGGCTGGATCCCTTAATGTCCCTCAGGAGCCAGGTTGTACCTTCATTGCAACTTTTAGGACAAAATAGTAGGAGCAAAATGCTTATGAAAACCTGGAGAACCTCTTAGAGGATCTTGGAGGTCCTCCTTGGAGAAGAGGAAATTTTTGTTCTCCAGAGGCAATTTTTGCTTTCTCAGGTGAAAAGTGAGGCTGCTTAGCCCTGGGCTGTGGGTGCAGCAAGGTCCAGGGACACAGGAATACAGGAATGTTGTTTCCCAGAATGCTTCCTCATGACTTGATCTCTTCCCAAAATATTTCTGGGATCAGTCCCTTCATTTGGTGCTGCCCTTGCTCAGCATCTCTGTCGGGGCTGGCACCTGAGTCAGACATAATGAAACACCCAGACAATTAATTCCTCACCTGCCTGTGGCTCAGGGAACAATTTTTTGTACTTCCCATTCCGTAACTTATCTTAATTGAGAATGATTCAGACCAACCACCTTCAATTATTATGTAAAGCCACTTCAGAGCAGGTGAAGCGGCTGAAGTCATTGGGGTGAGATGGCACCAAAGCTTCCACGAGAAGTCACCTAACCTCCAGTTAAACCAGCCACAGGAACTGGGAGAACTGGTGTTGCCAATGTGGCTCCAGGCTTTTAGAGTTCCAGGAAGAAGGTGGAACAGCTCCAACCGTGGGGAGATACGGTGGAGCATCATGGGGCGAAATCAAGACTTGCAGAACCCAGCAAAGCTTATGTAGATAAATGGAGGTGGGTAAAAAGGAGATGCTGGGGCCTCCAAACTGCTGAGCTGCAGCAGGATTGGCTGGACTGAGCATCCATATACCTGGAGGAGGCACTGGAAAAATGGAATTCCTCCACCATGAGTCTGTGCTGCTCAGAAAATCCTGTAGGTGTCTTTTTCCCTCATTTTGATGCTTGGAGAAGGCAAGCATCAGGAGCAGAGTCCTGTCCTGAGCATGGACCTGTCCTGTGTGTTCCAGGGAACAGTGGCCTGGGAAAATACCATGGGAAGTTCACCTTTGACACCTTCTCCCACCACCGGGGCTGCCTGCACCGGAGCATGGGGCTGGAGACGCTCAACAGCCCCCGCTACCCCCCCTACACCCAGCAGAAGTTGGGGCTCCTCACGACCACCTTCGAGGTGAAGCGCAGGGGCACCTGCACCCTGCTCTGAGCCTGCCATGCCCTGCTCTGAAGATGCCATGGAGTCAGTGGGAAGGACTGGGACTGTCCTGCTCTCCCTCTTCATCGCACTCCCCACTTCCTCACCGTGTCCTTTGCCTCGCTGGAGCATGTCAGACAGCCGGGATGAACATTCCCTCCTGCACCCTCGTGGCCTCTGCTCCAAACCATTTTCCAGGACACAGCTGAAATGACCAAAATCTTTATCTTAGTTCAAACTTCTCTTCCTGGTGGAAAAGCACTCCCAACAGTCCCATCTCCCCTCACACGGACTTTTCCTTTGGAATGAGCCTCTCCCTCCTCTGTTGCTCTGTGCTTTGTGTAACTCTGCTTGTAGTAAAGACTTTGCATCAAACTCTCTCCCAGCCTCTCTTTGTGCCTCCCTCCTCTGGTTTGGGGGGTGCTGGGACGGTTGGGGGGCGTTTCCCCTCCCAAGCGGTTTTAGCTGGTTTGGAGGTGTGGCAGGGCAGGCAGCCAAGGGGAAGGACAAGCAGCCAAAGGGCAGGGCAGGAAGCTGGCAGCCACCCTGTTAGCTAGGAAGAGGGAAGCTGTGGTTGATAACCCCAGTGCAACCATCCCACACTGCACCTGTGGGAGCATGGAGACTGGAACTGTCTTCCCACAGCTCCCTGAGAGTGAGGCCAAGAGAGCCCCCGAGGGTGATGGTGGGAACAGAAGTGTGGATGGTGATGCCTTGAGGTGAGAGTGTGGAAGGACAGAGGGGTGGCAGGAGGGGTCCCGGTGCTCCATCCTCTCCCTGGAGTGGCACTTGGATGCTGGGCTGGGGCGGTGTGGAGCTCTGAGGAGCTGGAATGGGGCTGGCGTCCCTCTAACATCCCTGTCCCCACAGCAGGAACCCCTTTGCAGGGCTGCTGAGCCACCTGCGGGCATCCTGGCTCTCTGGGAAGACTCGGCCCATGGAATACCGTGTGGCACAGCTGGAGGCTCTGGGACGCTTCCTGGATGACAAGAAGCAGGAGATCCTGAAGGCCACTGCCTCTGACTTGGGCAAGGTGAGAGGGGACAGGAACAGGAGGACTTGGTGGCCGGAGGAGCTGAGGGGCTCCCACAGCCCAGCTCGGGGTGCTTTGTCCTCCTCTCATTGGCTTCTCCAGCCGTACCTGGGCTCTGCCTCGGGCAGCCTCTGGATTTGGGAGACTGAGATGAAGCATGTCGCCGTCACAGTACTCCAAAGTCCATCCCTTGACATGGATAGCCATTCCCACGCCCACCAGCCTCAGTTTCCCTCTTCCCTGGGCAAATTAATCCCAGATTTCTGTCCCTGCTCCCTGCCCTGAACTTCCCACTTGATGTCACTCCCTTTCCTCCCACGGGGCTCACCCAGGCTGTGACTCCCCGAGCCTGGATCCCCTGGCTCTGCAGCCAGAGCCTTAATACCACACAGGGCTCATTGTTTTGTCTTCTCCAACCTAGTCCCTTTGGACACCCTCCCTATTCTTCTTGTTGTCTGGATGAATGGGATCTGCATAATTTTTCCTATTTTTAAGCAATCAGTGCTTAAAAATGTCATGTTGCAAACACAGGGGTGCTCAATGCCTTTAGGGATTCAAATCCAGCATGGGATGTAGAGGGCTCCAGTCCCCAGATCCTGGGCAAAACACTATGGAGCACTGGGATAAGAGCTGCAGGATATGCCAAGGTCACACGTTGCATCCTTGGTGTCTGCAGGCACCCTTTGAAACCGAATTATCTGAGATCTTCCTGTGCAAGAACGAGCTCCATGAGACCCTGAACAACCTGTCCCGCTGGATGAAGGACGAGAAGGTGGACAGGACTCTGGTGAGAGGGAAGAGGAGAGAGAGGATGGGAGGCAGAGCTGGGTGGGATGGTGGTGCAGGATGGGACCTGACGTGGTGGGTGTCCCACAGGCAATGCAGCTGGACTCTGCCTTCATCCGCAAGGACCCCTACGGGGTGGTGCTCATCATAGCGCCCTGGAACTACCCCATCCAACTCTTCCTGGTGCCCCTCATCGGGGCCATCGCTGCCGGTGAGCCCAAACTTCCAGTCCCCTGGCCTGGAGGATCCCAGCAGTGCCAAGCACTGGTGAGGGCATTTTGTCCATAGAAGGGCTGGCTGTCACCATGTCACAGCTCCAACATCCTGTCTGTCTTCCCCAGGGAACTGTGTCATTGTCAAACCCTCTGAGGTGTCCAAGAAGACAGAAAGACTCGTGGCAGAAGCGCTGCCCACCTACCTGGACAAGGTGGGACACTCTTCCCATCCCTGTGGCATGGCTGGGGCACTCGTGCACACACAGAGCTGTGCTCTGAGCCTGCCTCACACACCATCTCTGACTCCATGTACTGCCCAACTTCCTTCCTCCATGCCCAGCCAGTGTCCCAGCCTCCCAGCATGCTATTGGTGGGGACAGACGGTGGCAAGAGGGGGCCTTTCTCATTTCCCTGCAGGACTGCTTTGCTGTGGTGACCGGTGGTGTGCAGGAGACCACCAGGCTGCTGGAGAACAAGTTTGACTACATCTTCTTCACTGGTACGTCCCATAGGACAGAGCAGAGCCCTGCCTGGATTTTGTGTGAGGAGGAAGACGGGTTCCCTCCAGATACCCCTGCTAAGAAGGCAGGGATTGGGTTGGAGATGTGTGCCAGGATCTGTTGGAGGATCTGGGATGTGTACCTGAGGTCTGGTGGGACCCAGTGCCACATCCCAGAGCCGTGCGATGGCTGCTGGGATTCCCACCTCAATCCATGCTTTCCCTGCCCACAGGCAGCCCCCCAGTGGGGCGGATCGTGATGACAGCGGCTGCCAAGCACCTGACACCGGTGACACTGGAGCTGGGGGGCAAGAACCCCTGCTACGTGTCCGACACCTGTGACGTGACCAACGTGGCGCAGCGCGTGGCCTGGGGCCGCTTCTTCAATGCGGGGCAGACCTGCATCGCACCCGACTACCTGCTCTGCACCTTAGAGATGCAGGAGAAGCTGCTCCCGGCCCTGCAAAAGGCCATCAATGATTTCTATGGCCCCAACCCCCGAGAATCCCCGGATTTCGGCCGCATTGTCAGTGACAGGCAGTTCCAGCGGGTGCAGAGGCTGCTGGGCAGCGGGCGCGTGGCCATCGGGGGACAGACGGATGAGGCCGAGCGCTACATCGGTGAGGCTTGGGGGTCACTCACCTCTTCATCCTTGCACGGAGCACATTTCAGCTTTGGAGAAGATTATGAAGGGAACTGGGTGCTTGGCCAGGTGGCCATTTGTACAGGAGGTGTGTCCTGGGAGGATCACCAAGGTGCCATCTCTGACCTCTGTGCCCGGCTGGTGCTGTCGGGTTTCCTCTCCGCAGCTCCCACGGTGCTGGTGGATGTGCAGCCCTCAGATCCCGTCATGCAGGAGGAGATCTTCGGGCCCATCCTGCCCATCATCATCATCGCCAACGTGGATGAAGCCATTGACTTCATCAACAGCCGGGAGCGGCCCTTGGCTGTCTACGCCTTCTCCTCAGATGACAAGGTAGAGCCAAGCCAGGACTACACCTGCCCTGTGCTCCCTGGCAGCTGTATCCAGCCATGTTTGTGCTCCAAGTGTTTCCCTTACAGCACACAGCCCCAGTTAGGGGGTATGGATTGTGTTTGGAAGTAGTGGAATGGGGTGGGATACCCATGTCCCATCTTCTTCGTGTCACTCCCAGGTGGTGAACCAGGTCCTGGCGCGGACAAGCAGTGGTGGCTTCTGTGGCAATGACACCCTGATGCATGTGACACTGCCCTCACTGCCATTTGGAGGCATTGGTAGGTCCAAAATCCCCACTCCTGGCCATTGGGAGCCAGGTGTGATCCCACCCCTGGTCAGGAAGGGTCTCAGGAGGAACTCCCAGCTCCAGAGGGCTCAGTAGTCCAAAGGGAAATTCTCCTCCAGAAGCCTTTTGCTTCACCTTGGGCTCTTGGGCTTTTCTGGACACCTATGGAGCACCCTGAGGTTCTTTCTCTCCATACTCCCCATGCCAAGCTCTGTGTTCCCTGGATCCATGGAAATGTCTTGCTTACAACATAGGGAATCAGGGCTTGAAGCAGCCTGGTCCAGTGGAAGGTGTGCCTCCCCATGGCAGGGGGTGGAACTGGATAATCTTTAAGGTTCTTTCCAACCCAAACTATTCTGGGATTCCATGATGGAGACACCTGCTTTTTATGGGATGATCTCCACTACCAGCTCCTGTTTTCCACTCCAGTTTTCTACCTTTTTTCCTCTCTTCCCACTCAGCTGGCCAGGAGGCATCAGTGACCTGTGTGAGGTACTGCACCCAAAGCATCACCCCAACCACGATCAGTGTTTTATCAGGCAGACTGACTGGCTCAGGCTGACTCATTTTATCCCATCTGTTACCAAATGATTTCATTATTTTTTGCCAGCCTGCCTGGCTTTCCTGTGCTTGTTCCTGGCCAGCCAGCTTCCACCTCCCAACATTCATCCTTGGTGCTGGGTCCCACCTTGCCAAAGGCACCTGGGTCATTGTGCCTCTCCACCCCTGCAGCCCCCTTGCAGCAGGGCTGGATCCAGCATGGATGGGATGTCTTTTGGAGGGTATTCCTGCGGTAGGGAAGCTCATCTGGTGGCAGCATCTTGCTGCTGCCATCACCTCATCAGTGACACCCTTCCAGTTGCTAAACATGTTAATTGAAATGGTAAAATCCACTGACGAGAGAGTTTTTGGGAATCTCTCCGCCTTCCAGCCTAATCTTCCCACTCCAAACATCCACTTGGGTGTGCACTAGGTCACCTCCATGGTCCTCTTTGGGTCACATTCCTGGGAAGCTCATCTGTGGCTTGGAAAGCAGCTGGACGAAGTCGTGGTGCCGCTTTTAGAGAGCTGGGAGCTTGAATTTGGGTTCTTTGACCCAAAGGACGGCCAGCTCCAGCTGTGTATTCCAGGGAACAGCGGCCTGGGAACGCACCACGGGAAGTTCAGCTTCGACACCTTCTCCCACCCCCGCGGGTGCCTGAAGCGCGGGATGGGCCGGGAGTCCCTCAACGCCCCGCGCTACCCCCCGTACAGCCAGAAGAACTTCGGGGTCATCCGCGCCACGTCCAAGGTGACACGTAAGAGTGACTGTACCCTGCTCTGAGGGTCTCCACGTCCCACTCGGAGTCTCCCCACTCAGGACATCTCCTGCTGCTGGTCCCGGTGCCCAGGTGCAATGAAAAGTGTTTCTCCACATCCTGTGTGCGTCCCTTTCACTTCCCTGCACCCCTGATCACCCCAAAAGTCCCTTGTCCCCCACATCTCCCTCCGTTCCAGCCCCACATCCCTCTTTTCTGGCTGTTTGGGGCTTTGTTTCCACTGGTACCACCATAGCAGAGGGATCTTCTGTGCCCCTCATTGTGTACTCTGCCTTGAGAAGGTCCACAGCAACTCCCTGATCCCAGATCCTTGAGCTGGGATGATCCTGGTTTCTCCTGCTCTATGATCCCAGTTTCTTTTGCCCCATGATATCAGTGTCCTTTGCCCCGTGTTCCCAGTTTCTCCTGCTCCACAATCCCAAGTTTCCTTTGCCTCATGATCTCAGTGTCCTTTGCCCCATGTTCCCGTTTATCCTGCCCCATGAGCCCAGCTTCCCTCGCTCCATGCTGCTCCATCTTGGGGGGGCGGTTGTGCCGGTAAAGGGGTACTCATTCCTGCTGGGCTGTGGGTTGTCCTGGCTGAATCCCACGGGGATCCCCCCGGGTGGGCGGATGAAGAGAACTGGACGAGGGAGCTGAGATAAAGACAGTTTAATAGGGAAGGGGAAACATCCCTGATGCCCGCCTCCAGGGACTGTGCCGGGCTGAGGGGTCGGGGCCAGCGCCGAGCCCGCCAGAAGCGGAGCCGGGCTTTGTAGTGAATTCAAGTCTCTGGGCCGCTCCAGCTCCGAGACCTTCTGGCAACCGTGGCCCAAACTGCTCCAGAAACCGGACTGAAAGCTCGGGAAGCCCTGGAAGAGCGGGAGGCTCCGCGCCGGCACCGTAAACACGCGCCTCTGCCAGGAGCACGCGCTTCCGCTTCCGCCCGCCCTTCGGACACGCCCCTCCTCCCGCTCCACCAATCGTCGCGCGGCGCCGCAGCGCTCCGTCCAATCAGCGACGCTTCCCCCTCTTTCTTCCCGCCTCTGCCGCCCTTTGCGGGACTCCCGCCAATGAGAAGCGCGTCCGCCGTCGTTCGCCCCGCCCACGACGCGCCGCCGCACGCGCATGCGCAGTGCCCGCGGGGGCGACCAGGGGTCAGGACGGCGGAGGGCCCTTGGGGCAGGTGAGCAGGGAAGGGGGCCCGGGGCGGCCTGCGGGGCCCGGGGATGGCCCGGGGATGGCCCGGGGCTGGCCCGGGGCTGTGGTCGCCGGTGTGTGGTTGTAGTGGCCGCCCAAATCCCGCTTGGGGCGGAGGGGGCGGCCCGGACACTGCGCTACCCTCCGCCTCCATCCTCTCCGGAGGGACACGCACAGGCCGAGCGGGGACTTTGGGGGTGACAGGAAGGATCGGTGCCGCGGGGGGCTCAGGTGGGTGCGGGGCGGCGGGAGGGGCCTTGGGGACGGGGAGGGGAGGACACGTGGGTCCCTTGGAGGGGGGGCAGGACATCAGGGACCCTGGATCCTTAGGGGTAGGAGGGGACGGGACACCTGGGTGGCCCTGGGGGGGTGGGCCGTGAGGGAGCAGGATGCCGGGTCCCTTGGGGGAACAGCTGGGTCCCTTTTAAGGGGTGGACAAGATACCTGGGGGATACACTTGGGTCTCTTAAGAGGGGTCTGCAAGGAGGGGCAGGATGCCTGGGTGCCTTGAGAGGGGTTGGCAGAGGAAACAGTATGCTTAGGTCCCTAAGGGGAAGCACTTGGGGTCCCTTTTGGATTGTTGGGGTACCTGGGGGTCTGGGTATCTTTGGGTGGAGGGGATCAGGGTGCCAGTGTCCCCCATGGGAAATGGGGGGCCTCTGGCTGCCCCAGTCCCTTACTGGTAGTTGCTGAGGTTCCCTCTGCACCCCAGGACCGGCCATGGCAGCGCTGCGACTGCTGTACCAGGCTGCCCGTGCAGGTGAGGCCGCCCGGGAGTCCCCAAACCTCCTGAACCCCCAAACCCCACGGTGACCCTGCTGACCCTCCTGTCCCTCCCCAGGCCCCCTGGCCCCCCTGGGCTCCCTGCGCCCGCTCAGCACCAGCACCCCCAGGGACTGTTACAGTGAGTACAGCCATGCCACCCCCCGTGGGGGCTCAGCTCCCACCCCAGGGCTCTGCAGGGTGGGCACAGCTCCCCTCTTCCCGCAGAGTACGTCAACATCCGGGAGCCGGCCATGGACATGCGATCCATCACTGACCGCGCCGCCCAGACCCTGCTCTGGACCGAGCTCGTGCGAGGTGAGACCCCGCTCACCCCCCTCGTTTGGGGTGAACCCCCTTCCCAAATGTGTCATAACCCCTCTTTCTCCCTCGCAGGCCTGGCCATGACCCTGAGCTACCTTTTCCGTGAGCCGGCCACCATCAATTACCCGTTTGAGAAGGGCCCGCTGAGCCCGCGGTTCCGCGGGGAGCACGCGCTGCGCCGCTACCCGTCCGGGGAGGAGCGCTGCATCGCCTGCAAGCTCTGCGAGGCCGTGTGCCCGGCACAGGTGAGACTTCCTCCCTCTCCTCCTCCTCCTCCTCCTCACCCGGGGCTCTGGCCGTGACGGTGTCCCCGTGCCAGGCCATCACCATCGAGGCCGAGCCCCGCGCCGATGGCAGCCGCCGCACCACCCGCTACGACATCGACATGACCAAGTGCATCTACTGTGGGTTCTGCCAGGAGGCCTGTCCCGTGGATGCCATCGTGGAGGTGAGTGGGGCCTGCAGGGGGGACTGCAGGGACTCCCTTTTCCCACCACGGTGACCCCGAGGGTGACCCCGTCCCACCCTGGCAGGGCCCCAACTTCGAGTTCTCGACGGAGACGCACGAGGAGCTGCTCTACAACAAGGAGAAGCTGCTCAACAACGGCGACAAGTGGGAGGCCGAGATCGCGGCCAACATCCAGGCTGATTACCTGTACCGGTGACGGCCCCCACCCGCCCCCCAAATAAAGTGTTTGGGGGTTCTCCCCCTCTGTTGGCACTGTGGGTGCCAGCCCTTTCCCTTAACTCCGTGTCTTTTCCTTTCCAGTGCTGGGTCAGACCCCCTGGGTGTGTGGTTGTGTTTTGGGGAGGAGGGTGTGGGTCCTGGGGCTGCTGGCACCAATGCTGGGGTAGGGGGTGGTTTGCAGGGAAAGGTGTGGGAGGTGGACGTGGGGCAGGTAAGGATGGAGGGGCAGTGCTGGGGGGATTTAGGAATCTGGGAGGGTCATTTCCATCTTCTGAGGGCAGCCAGGGTGGGGGGGCCTGGTGATCCTGGCAAGGGGGGGGTTCACAGTGGTACTGGTGTGAGGGTCCCAGTGATGCTTGTGATCCGGGTGATCCCAGCAGAGGGTCCTGATGGTACCAGTGGGGGAGCCTCTGGTGGTACTGGTATGGGTGTCACAGTGATGCTGGTGTGTGGGTACCAGTTTGGGGTGCCTGGCAAATCTGTGGTCTCGCAATGGTACCAGTGTGGGGGTCCCAGTGATCCCAGCAGGGAGATCCCAGTGCTACCAGTTGTTAGGAGTTGTCCCTCGAAGGTAAGAGTTATGCAGGGGTGGATTAGAGTGAAAGGACTCTTAATGATTGGTGTTTGTAGGTATGTATGTGTAGGGTTTATTTTAGAACAACTGGGTGGCAGTGGAAAGCAGGTATGTAGGCATTTTGGTCATTATTATCTACAGTAATACAGCAACATGAGAGCATAAAAAAATGTTACTTTAAAGAAATGTCTAAGGGAAAAGAGAAAAAAAGAACTGAAAGATAAGAGTAAAAACAAATCACCCCTGGCAGATCTTGTGACTTGTTGTCCCTTAGTTGAAGTGATGGTCTAGATCTGTCAGCGGTGGGGGAAGAAGGCCACAAAACACAAAATCTGATGGGTTAAAATGCGATCAGCCTCGGGGGGAATGCCCAGCTTTCAGTCCTCTGATGAAAAGCCTCAGAAATGAGTCTGGGAACGCTTCGGGGATCTTTGGTGCTCAGTGATCCCTTTTCAGCTGCCTCTCACGGCGGCGCAGTTCAGCCTTCCTTCTTCCGGAGGGGAAGCATTAGAACTGAGCGAGTCGTGCAAGCGAGGGCCAGAGCACGACGAGAACGACGATTGCGCCTTGCAGGATGCAGGCAGCGCTAGTTCACCCCCTTTGTTTTATGCAGATTGGGCAGTAGCACCCCAAACCTCTTCTCTCCAGGGATGGCAATCTGGCCCCAGCAAAGCACCCTGGCTCCTGCACAAATGGGGGTTGTTTGGTGTAATTACTCACTGACAGTCCGCTTTCACACCGGCGCGGGGGTCCTGCTGATTCTCGCGGGCGGTTTCCCGGCTCCGCCCGGCTGCAGGAAATGCTTCCCATTTCCATCCTCCTCGGGGGATGCTGCGGGGGTCCCGTCTCCGAGGGGCCGCTCCCCGCGGGGTGCGGTGTGTCCCGGGGAACGGGTTTCCAGGGGGGCGGCGGGGCCGGCCCGGTCGGTCCCTCCCCGGGGCCGGGCTCTTCCTGGGGAAGAGGAAGTGCTGGATCCCGGCCGAGCTCGGCGGCGGGGGGGCAGCGCGGCCGGGTGGGTCCGGAGAGGGTCCGGGGCGGGGAATGCGCTGGCCCTGACTCAGAGGCAGCTGAATGGGGCGGGGGGTGGCGGAGGAAGGGGGGGTTTCGAAAGTACTTTGCCGGCCCGGTGCTGGGCACAGCCGCGTGTGGCTGGGCTGGCCGGTTTCCCACGGTCACAGCACGGGGACAGCCCGGTTCCGTCGCCGCAGCTGCCGAGACACCGGGGCGACCTCTGCCCTGTTGTCCCCCTTTCCCGCCCTCACGCCTGAGGAAGATCTCAGTTTCCCATTCTCATCCCACCCCATTCCCTCCTGTTCCGTTCTCTCCCGTCCCCAGGTGTGTGCCCTGACGCCTCCGCAGCCCGGGCCGGACCGGGGGTCTCCGGGGGGCCATGGGGTCCCTGTTCCGCAGCGAGGAGGTTTGCCTGGCCCAGCTCTTCCTCCAGTCGGCTTCTGCCTACAGCTGCATCAGCGAGCTGGGGGAGCGCGGGCTGCTGGAGTTCAGAGACGTAAGTAGGGGCTGGGGGGGCGTTTTGGGGTGTCTGGGGTGCAGGGGGTTCGGCTGGGTGGGCCTGGGGGCACTGGGTTTGGGATGCTCTGTGCACAGGGGGTTTGGTCTGGTGGGGTTTGAGGTGGGTGTTCTAGGGTGCCGTGGGAACAGGGAAGTTGGTCAGGCTGGGTTTGGTGCCTGGGCTGCCTGTTCCCCCGGGGTACTGAACCTCCCAATCCAGTGTGGGTCCATGCCTTGACTGTACCCCGCAGCTGAACCCCAAAGTGAGCCCCTTCCAGCGGCGCTTCGTGGGCGAGGTGCGGCGCTGCGAGGAGATGGAGAAAACTTTCAGTGAGTGCCGGGGGGCCTCGGGCTGACTTCGTGGGCTCCTTCTCGGGGGAGCTCCCGGCTCGGCCCCTCAGTCTGACTGTGTCCCCCCGTTCTCCAGCCTTCCTGCAGCAGGAGCTGCGGGCCGCGGGGCGGGTGCCGGGGCCGTGTCCCGAGAGCCCGCGGGCGCCGGCGGCGCGGGAAGCGCTGCGGGTGCAGGAGCAGTCGGAGCAGCTGGAGCAGGAGCTGCGGGAGGTCAGCCGGAACCGCGCGTCCCTGCGCGGCCGCCTGCGGGACCTGCGCCAGTACCTGCACGTGCTGCGCGAGGGACAGCGCTTCACCAGCCTGCCGGTGGGTCCGGGGGTCCCCGCCCACCTGGGGGTGCTGCCTCGTGCCTCAGTTTCCCCCAGGCTCATCCCTCTGCTCCGCATCGCCGCAGGCCCCCCTGGGCTCCCCGCCGCGGCCACGGGCGCTCTCGGAGCGTGAGCCCATCCTCGACCCCTCCCTGCACCAGCACCTCGAGCGCAAGATCAGGTGAGAGGGGGAAGGGTGTGGGGCGGGGGGTGGAGAGGGGCTCTGGGGCGGTGGTGTGGCCGTGGGTTAAGGCTTGGAGATGACCTTTGGGCAGTGGTGCTGCCGTGGGGTGGTTTGCCTATCCCAGCGCTCCTGCTGTGTCTCTGCAGCTTCGTGGCCGGTGTCATCCACCCGTGGCGAGTGACCGCCTTCGAGCGGCTGCTGTGGCGCGCCTGCCGCGGGTACCTGGTGGCCTCCTTCGTGGAGATGCCCGAGCCAATGGAGGACCCGGCCACGGTGAGGCAGCACCCGGGGGCGGGCTGGCACGGCTGTGGGGGCTGGGACACCAGAGTGACACGGACTGTGCTGTCCCCAGGGCGAGAGCATCACCTGGGTCATCTTCCTCATCTCCTACTGGGGCGAGCAGATTGGGCAGAAGATCCGCAAGATCTCGGACTGGTGAGTGGCCGTGCGTCGCCCACAGGGAGGTTTATTTAGGAACACCCACTCTGGACCCTGCTGCGGGGCCGGGCTGGGGGGCCCTGACACCCCCTGACACGGCGATGTCCCTCTGTCCCAGCTTCCACTGCCAGGTGTATGCGTACCCGGAGAGTGAGGCCAGCAGGACAGAGGCCATTACCAGGCTGCATGGCCAGATCCAGGAGCTCAGCGTGGTGAGCTGGGTGCCGTGAGGGGATGTGGGGGCCACGCTTGGATTGCCATCCCTGACACAGGTGCCCGCAGACGCTGGAGGAGACGGAGAAGTACCTGGCGGAGGTGCTGGACAAGGTGGCGCAGGTGCTGCCCACCTGGCGCGTGCAGGTGCAGAAGATGAAGGCCATCTACCTCGTCCTCAACCAGTGCAGCTTCGATGTCACCAAGAAGTGCCTCATCGCCGAGGTCTGGTGCCCCGTGCGGGACCTCACCCAAGTGCAGGATGCCCTGCGCCAGGGATCTGTGAGTGGCTTGGTGTCCCCATGTCCTTGCACCAGGGATTGTTCAGTGTATCCATGTTCTTGTTCTGCGGTTGCTCAGTTGTCCTTGTGCCAGGACAACTCTGTGTTCCCATGTCCTTGTGCCTGGGTTTCTTGGTGTCCCATGTTTTCATGTCAAGGGTTTGTTGGTGTCCTCATGCCTCCTGCCAGGGGTTGTTCTCCACGTCCTTTTTGTGGGGTTGCTCAGTGTCCCCATGTATTCATGCCAGAGGTTGCTTGCATCCCTGTGTCCCCTCATCATGGTGGAGCATGTACCACGCTGGGGGGATTGTGGGGTGGGTGCCAGGAACAGGCTCCAGGTGCTGGGTAAGGGGTGCTGAGGGCTGGTACAAGGAAGGGGGTTGTTGTGGGGTGGGTGCTGGGGGCAGTCTCTCCAGGGGAGTGCCAGGGGTGCCAGGATCAGGTTCTGGGTGCTGTTCCTGCAGTACCAGAGCGGCTCCAGCGTGGAGTGCTTTGTGCAGCGAGTCCCCACCTTGGAGAGCCCCCCCACCCTCATCCGCACCAACAAGTTCACCGCTGGCTTCCAGAGCATCGTGGACGCCTATGGGGTGGCCAGTTACCAGGAGGTGAACCCCGGTAAGGCCCCCTGGCACCCCCTGAGGCCCAGAGCTGAGAGGGGACACCTTGTGTAACGCAGTCCCTGTGTCCCACAGCACCCTACGCCATCATCACCTTCCCCTTCATCTTCGCCATCATGTTTGGGGACGTGGGGCACGGGCTGCTCATGTTCCTCTTTGCGCTCTGGATGGTGCTGTACGAGGACAGCCCCCGCCTGCGGCAGGGCACCAACGAGGTGGGGGCACGATGGAGGGGTGGGATGCAGTTGGAGACATGGGATGGTGTTGGGGGCGTGGAGCGGGGTTGGAGGTGTGGGACATGGCTGGGGGCGTGGGATGGGGTTGGATGATACAGGATGGGGCTGGTGGCTCGGGACAGGGTCAGTGTGGGTCAGGGTGGTGTGTGGGGCAGGGGAGGTGGTGTGGGACATGGGAGCCGTGTTTTCTCCCCCTAGATCTGGCTGACATTCTTCGAGGGGCGCTACCTCATCTTGCTCATGGGTGCCTTCTCCATCTACACCGGCTTCATCTACAATGAGTGCTTCAGCAAAGCCACTGCCATCTTCCCCTCTGCCTGGAGCGTGGCCACCATGGCTAACCACTCCTCCTGGAGGTGGGGTCCTACCCCCGTGCCCCCTGCCCGGGTCCCCATCTCCCTGCTGGCAGTGACACCCCTCGTTCTGCCCCCAGCTCTGCGTACCTCGCCACCCACCCCTCGCTCACCCTGGACCCCAACGTCACCGGTGTCTTCCGAGGGCCATATCCGTTTGGGATTGACCCAGTGAGTGTCCCATGGGGATGACAATGAGGTGGGACCCTCTTTGGGGTGGTGCAGAGTCTCACCCACCTCGTTTGTGACAGATCTGGAGCTTGGCCACCAACCACCTCAACTTCCTCAACTCCTTCAAGATGAAGATGTCAGTGGTGCTGGGCATCGTGCACATGGGCTTCGGCGTCGTGTTGGGGGTCTTCAACCACGTGTGAGTCCTTGGGCTGCACCCACGGGCTCTGGTCATGCCAAGGGGACTGGGATTGGACTCACCTGGGTGGGATGGGGTGGCAACTGGGGTCCTGTACCCCTGCACCTCGGTGGGTGCCGAGGACGTGCGAGGGAGAGAAGGGACAGGCTGAGCATGGCCAATGTCCTCCCACCCAGGCACTTCCAGCAGCGGCACCGGCTGGTCTTGGAGTTCCTCCCAGAGATGATTTTCCTCCTGGCTCTTTTTGGCTACCTGGTCTTCCTCATCTTCTACAAGTGGATCAAGTTCAGTGCTGCTGACTCCCTGGTGGCCCCCAGCATCCTCATCCACTTCATCGACATGTTCCTCTTCACCTCCAATGCCGAGAACCTCCCACTCTACCCGGGGCAGGTACCACCCCACCGCCCTAGCGGGCACCTACTCCCCACCCTGGCTGGGAGAGAGGTGTCAGGAGTGGGGGTAGACCTCAAAATGCTGTCCTTGTGCCCCAGGTGCCAGTGCAGATGGTGCTGGTGGTGCTGGCGCTGGCGTCGGTGCCCGTCCTGCTCCTGGGGACGCCGCTGTACCAGTGGTGCCGGCAGCGTGCCCCGAGGACGGTAAGGCCAGGGGCCGTGGGGGGCTCCGTGGGGATCACGAGGAGGTCTCACTGTCGGTGCTGTCCCGGTGCAGCCGCTGGCCACGGGGGAACAGGAGCCGCTGCTGGAGGGGCAGGAGGCTGGGAACTCCGTCAATGCCACCACGGAGGACGTGGAGAGCGGAGGGCACAGCCCTGACGCCAAGGTGAGGGGCATCCAGGAGGGCTTTGGTGGTGAAATGAGGGTGTCTGTGTCCCCTGCTGATGTCCCATGTCCCCTCCCTCCCTCCAGCACTTGGACTTCGCCGAAATCTTCATGCATCAGGCGATCCACACCATCGAGTACTGCCTGGGCTGTGTCTCCAACACCGCGTCCTACCTGCGGCTCTGGGCGCTCAGCCTGGCACACGCCCGTGAGTCCCCTTGGTCCCCCCTTGTCCCACTCAGAGCCAGGCAGACCCTCACTCCCCCTCCTGCTCTTGTCCCTCCCATTCCCAGAGCTCTCGGAGGTCCTGTGGACCATGGTGATGCGGAACGGCTTCGTGGGGCTGAGCTACGTGGGCGGTGTGGTGCTGGTGCCCGTCTTCGCCACCTTCGCCGTGCTGACCGTGGCCATCCTGCTGGTGATGGAGGGGCTCTCGGCCTTCCTCCATGCCCTGCGCCTGCATTGGTGAGCCCCCAAAGCTGACGGGTTCCTGGATGGGTCTGGGGGGGCGGTGATGGACCCCCCAGAGCACTCCTCAACCCCCTCTCCTTGCCAGGGTGGAGTTCCAGAATAAGTTCTATGTGGGTGCCGGGTACAAGCTGTGCCCCTTCGCCTTCGCCCCGGACACCTGGGAATAGCCGTGCCACGGGGATTCCAGGGGCTTGGAACATCGGCTGTGCCCCAAATTCCCCCCCACTGGACCCCTGGAGCCTCCTTGGTGGTGAATAAAGCCATCCCTGTGGCTCCCTCCAGCTCTGCATTTCCATTGCTTGGGTAGGAGGTGCAGGGGGTGCTTGGGGGTGCCCCCCGTCACTGCTGGCTGTAGCCAAAGGTGGGGGCTGCGGTGGGGCCGTAGGTGCTGAGCTGGGGGAAGGCAGGCAGAGGGTAGGGCAGGGTGCGGGGTTTGGCTCCCACATAGACACCAGGGGGGCAGGTGAGGGGCTGGAAGGCGGGTGCAGGGAGCTCGGGGAAACTGGGGGGTGCCGCTGGCTGTTGCGGGGCAGCAGCCAGAGCCCCATGGCTGCGTGGAGCCCCTGCGGGGGGGAGAGGCAGCAGCAGGGGCTCAGCCCCCCCCGCAGCCCCCCTACCTTTCTGCTGCTTCTCGGGGCGGGGGGGCAGCGGGGTGGCCCGGGCGCGGGGCATCGCCCCCAGCAGGGACCCTGCCGGCACCCCGCACCTGCAAGAGACGTGGGGTGGGGGCTCAGGGAGGTGGCTCAGCATCCTTGCCGTGGTGTGGGGACGATGTCCAGGCGTGCCTTACCATGGCTCGGGGTCGCCGTCCCGAAATCCCTTGGCAAAGGGGTTGCTGGCGATCTTCAGCTGGGTGATCTGCAGAGGGGAGCGGGGTCAGGGAATCCCTGGGAGGGTGCCCCAATTTCCGTCTGGCTGGTGCTCACCCGGTGGTTCTGGTAGGCTGTCACTGCCATGAACTGGGTCTCAGGGAAGCTGAAGGACTTGAAGTTCTGGTGGGCGAAGCGCTCGCTGTCGCGCCGTGGGTCCACAAACACGACGTGGAAGCGGGGCTGGTAGCGGTGCATGGAGTTGAGGATGATCTAGGGGTGGGAAAGAGGAGGTGGCAGGACCCCCCCCAGGCAGGGATGCATTGTGTCTCCCCCATCACCCAGCCCGCAGCGGGGTCCTCACGTGGCCGTTGTCGTCCAGGAGGTTGTTGGTCAGCTTGAGCTTGTCGAAGGACACGATCTGCCGCATCCACTGGGCGCCCTTGGCTGGGGAGTCGGGGTGGAAGTGGACGCGGCCAGGAGCCGCCGGCTCGGCCCGGCCCGCCGCCAGCCAGGATGAGCTGTGGAAGGCGTATCTGCAGGGCAGGGAGGGGCTCAGCACCCCCAGCTCTGGTCCCCTGCCCCCATTGCCCCATCCCCACCTGTATCTCTTGTCGTCCAGCGGGATGAAATCCATGAGCAGGACGTAGTCGGCCAGCGGATCCAACCCCGAAAGCTTCACCTGAAAGGTGGGGAACATCCTCCTGCGCAGAGAGCGGGGTGGGAAGGGGGTGCCCCCCCACCTTTGCAGCCCCCCAGGCCACTCCGGTTCCCACCTGCCTGCCTTGGTGACGATCATCTCAGTGCCCAGGCGGTTGAACTCCTCCCAGAGGCTGCCCATCTCCAGCCGTGCCGCGGCGTGGCACACGTGCCGGTTCTTGCCGCCGGCCCCCGGCCCCTCGCCAGCCCACCCGAGGCCAGGGGTGCATGGAGACCCCTCACTCGGGCCCCCCAGGAAGGCTGCAGAGGGTTGAAGGGGTGTTGGTTGCGGGGAGCAGACCCCGTGCAGGGCCACCCCATCACACCCTCCTGCATGGAGATGGTGGCAGATCAGGGTCTCCTGTCCCCCACCACAGTGGGGTTTTATGCCCCATCTCCCCACACCCCAAAATGCTGCAGGACCCCACCACTGGGTGCAGGGGGCTGTTGTCATGGGTGGGTTTTACCTGCCATGGGTGCGGTGGGAGGGCAGGAGGCGTCCGTGGCTCTGTTCCCCGGCATGGTGGCAGTGGGACCCCGTCCCAGTGCAGCGCTGGCTCTGCAGTGTCCCTGCAGCCTGCCGGGGGTTTTATGCCCCAGCTCGGGGATGGAGAGGCGGGGGCTGGAGCCGAGGTGGTCCTTGGGGGCTGGAGCACGGCCCCCTTCCCCAGCCTGCCTTCGTGCCTTGACGCGGTGATGATGGACGGGAGGTGAGCGGTGGCACTGCTGGGACCGCCACCAGTCCCCAAACAGGGCTTGGGATGCCCCGGGCTGGGCAGGGACGTCTTTCTTGGGGTCTTCTTGTCCCTTCATATCACAGATCTGAGCGGGGGAAGGGGGGGCTCCCCCAGGCAAAGCCCCCTCTCGGTACGTGGCCGTCACCACCTGATATTGAAAACCACAGTGAGGTGTTGAGGCATTGGCAAAGATCCGCTGCTCCAGCAGAGCCTCTGCAGCTCCGGAGGCAGGAACGAGCTGCCCCCTCCCCAGAACCCCCCCAAGGTGGGTCCAGTCTCTGCCCTGGTGCCTGGGACCCCCTGTGCCCCTCATTGCAGTGACAGCAGGAGATGGATGGGGACAAGCAGGCGCCGTGGGGCTGAGGGCTCCTTGTGGGAGGTGACGGACACCGGGATGGGGCGCTCACCGGGAAAAGCAGAGGGGTTACTCCAGAGCCCCCCTACTCCCCTCCAAACTGCACTGGGACTGTGGACACTGTCTCATAGCACACCATGGAGCGTATTCTACAGGGATGAGGGATGCTGAGGCTCTGGGAGAGGGTCTGGAGGACCAGGGGATGTCCTTGTGGGGATGCTGGTGGCTTTCTGTACCTGTTGGTGTCACAGTGATGACAGCACTGATCTGAACTCTCTCCCTGCTCTGCACAGAGCTGGACATTTTCTCCAACTGGGGCTCAGCCTCCTGTCCAGCCTTGGGTTCGGCACTTGAGCATCGTAACACAGAGGAGACCCCGTGTCCCCAGGCACTGTGGGGCAGCCAAGGGGGCAGCCCAGGCACCTCCTGCATTTGGGACCAGGGCCAGGACTGATGTGAAGCAGGGAGGAAGCACCTCCCCAGGTTCCCCCGCATCCCCCACACGTGTCTGTGCCCCGCAGAGCCGGCTCAGCCCCATCCATCTCCCGCTGTCAGCCAGGCTCGGCTGCGGGCGGTGTCGAGCGCCAGATGAGGAGGTGCGAGAGAGGCAGAGCTGACAGCAGGAAGGAGGATGGAGGGGGCTCAGGGCCAGACCTGCCAGGGCTCATCCACAGCTCCTGGACCTCCTGGGTGGATCTGGATGAGCTTTAAGGTCCTTTCCAATCCGAGCCGTTCCAGGATTCTCTGGCCGGTGAAGATGACTGCAGGTGGGTCTCCTGAATCCGTGTTGGAGCACGTAGTAGAAAATGGCTTTTCAAAATGAACTTTTTTGGTCCCAAATGGGCAAACAGGAGCCAGAAAAAACTTCAAAAAAGGAAAACAGTGAATCTTTCTCACGGGGAATAGCTGCCCCAGACAGCAGGACAGGATGGACAGAGCTGTGGAGGTTGTGGTGGCCACCAAGATGGAGCAGGAGAAGAGCGTTGGCACACAGTCAGATGACTCCCTGCAATGAGCCTCTGACTCAGCTGGAATGGGGAAGTGAAAGCTGCTTGTGAGGGCAGTGAGGGGAGAAGAGGAATTGACCCTGTTTCACAGGGAGCAGTGAACAGCCAGCGTGGCAGGGTCAAGAGGGAAGTGAGAAGGCAGGAAGTGACAATACTCATTTCTGAACCAGAAACGCACGTATCTGTTAGGTAAGAGTGGGCAACTCTTGAGCAGCAGTTGGCTCTTTATTTTATTTATTAATTCTTAAATTTTTTCTTTAATTTTTAAAACCCTGCTTGAGGAAAGAGGAAGAGAATTTTAGCAGGTAAAGTTATACCCTGGAAGTGTCCAAGGCTGCATTGGCCAGAGCTTGGAGCACCCTGCTCTAGTAAAAGGTGTCCATGCCCATGGCAGGGGATGGAACTGGATGGTCTCTAAGGTCCCTTCCAATCCAAACAATTCCAGGTTCCATTTGCTCTAGGGAATGTGTAGTATGAAAGAAAATTGGTAATTGCTAAGATAAAGCAATAATTTCCTTTAATTTTTTTTCCCCTTCCATGTATAACGGATAAAAGACATATTATACAAATATAATTATGTATAATTAAAAGGCAATATAGAAACAGACAAGAATTCTGAAAATCTTTCAAACTCAAGTCTCCAACAAACCAGTTTGATTTTGTTTCACTCCTGCTGACACCATTGTGCACATGAGTGGCATCACTCCGTCTCTGTGGGCATCCATTCCAACGTGCCGTGGGGATCCCGCCCTAAAACCCCAGGATGGATCCCAAGGCCTCTGGGGAAGGCTCAATCTGTTTTCAGGTGCTTCAGAGACCCTTTGGCAACTGCTCATGTGGGGAAGGTGTAGGAGTTAAAATCTTCCAGCCACATTAGAGAATGGAAAAGGAAAAACTTCCTGGTTCTGGCGAGACCGAGGGGGCTTGAGGACTCCAGCTCAAGGACCTGTGAGTATCTTGACTCAAGCTGCCATTAACTAAAGGGTGGAACTTCCAAGTGGTTTTGGGACAATTTTTTGCTGGTTGGGAACAGTCATAAATTGGATTAGGAGGGGGGTGGTCTTCCCTTGAAGCTGCACATGGATGAACTTGCAATCAGGAATGCTGGTCTCATTTTAATTGACCCAAATTGATTGGAAATCGCTTCAGTGGCATCTGTTGTCAATTTGATGCAACACTAATTAACGTGGAAAATTAAGGTATGATGTTCTTGTATTTGTTATTGCATTTATTTGCCCCTAAATAAGAACATCTCCCTCCCCCCCTGCAGAATCTCATCCCTTCCAGGGACAGGGCATCCGCAACTTCTCTGGCCCTGGCACTGTCCAAGGCCAGGTTGGATGGGGCTTGGAGCAGCCTGGGATTGTGGAAGATGTCCCTGCCATGGCAGGGGTGGAACGAGAGCAGCTTTAGGATCCCTTCCTGCCCAACCCATTCCAGGATTCCCCAATTCCGGGCGCTGTACTCTGACACACCCGGCTCCTTCGATGCCTCCAAACCTCCTGATGTTGTCCCACACCATCTCCTCTCCAGTGTGTCTCTTTCCACCCAGGCAAGGTTGATTTTTCCACCCCAGCTGCAGTTTTCTGATTATTCCTGCTTCCAGGTTTCAGGACTTGAGTCATCTCAGCCCAGGACTCATCCTCTGTCCTTGTAGGTTTGACTGAGTCACCACAGGTTCCCCTGATGGAGACTACAATGTGTCTGGGGGCTTTGACTCATCTGATCTATTTTAAACAATTTTTTTATGGAAAAATGGCATGGATTTCTCCGCTTGCTGCCTGGTGGTGAAGGGTGGCCGGGTGACACAGTCACGTGGGGAATGTGGGATTTATTCAGAGCAGGAACGCTCCGGGCACAGGCTGAGGAGTCAATTTGAGCCTCAAGGGCTTAAACTCAGACTATAATCATCACCAGGAAGTGTAAAAATAATTTGCAGCAGGAGAGTTCCTGAAGGGTTTTCCCTTTATCCCAGTTTGCAGTTGGAACACTTCTCCAAATCCTGGGCTGTCTCCCAACTCCTGAATCTTGATTTCCTACATCAGCTCTTTCTAATTCCCTGTGATGCCAATAGATCAGTTACATATTCCAAGAGACAAATTTGTATACATACAATTATGTATTTCTACGTAAAAAATGCTTTATATATATTAAGAAATTATATATAAACATTTTCTTAATATATTAAAACAAATTAATATATTGAAGTTTTTAAATATAAGTTTAATAATATGTAAATTAATAGAAGTGATGTATGTATATAGAGGTAGGAAATCAATCCTCAAGTTTCCATTTAACTTTCTGAAACTGATTGAATTTAACTAATTGTGTTTATTTATCAGTGCAGGTCTCCTCTTAAGGAGCTGCTCCAAAGTAACCAATTCCCAAACCATTCCAGGATCCTGTGTGACTGTGCATGGGTCTCACTGGGACATGGCACATCCTCTTCTGGGCTACCTTGAGCACGTTGATCCATCTAATTCTACCTGAGATGTCACAGCATATGAAAACCTGCTCCAGCTGCACCTGGGAGGAAGGAGGAGCCAAAATCTTCCTCCAGGTATGTTTGCACTGGGTATAGGGAAGAAATCCTTCCCTGGGAGGGTGGTGGCACGGGGTGCCTGGAGCAGCTGTGCCTGCCCCTGGATCCCTGGCAGTGTCCAAGGCCAGGCTGGACAGGCTGATCCTGGTGGATCCTAGCGCAGCCTGTGGGAAGGTTCTCTGCTGCCCTGCACAAGGAGCTTATGGAATTTGGGTAGGAAAGCAGGTGCCACACTGGAGAGACTCACCCCAGGAGGACAGGGATGAAAATTCCACGCCAAGCGCAGAGCAGGCATCGGCCTCTCAGCAGGGATGAAATCTAATCCTGCTTTTTGACTGAATTCATTTCCATTCTGTGTCTCTGATCCTTCCACCAAGCAGAGGTTCGTTGAGTAAGAAGAAGAAGTGAGGCTGAACTTGGATTAATCAAAACATTGAAGTCGGCTCTCTGAGAGGGGCAGATTTCCAGATCCAGGCAGGTGGAGGCTGCCCCCGGGGAGGACTCAGCCCCCAAACCGCTCGATTTTCATTATCCGTGACATCTCCAGCACCGTCCCGGTGTCCCGGCGCCACCTCGCCTCCGGCATCTCCTCGTGGGTGATGAAAAGCAGCTCCAAATCCTCATTACAGCACCAGGAGACCAGACACATGGCTTCTGGGACATCTGAAACGGGATGTCAGGCTCTGGGGATGAGACTCAGCCCTTCAGCCAAGGTTTATCCAATAATGATGATTTTTAGGTTTGGATCCATTTGTCAGGAGCCTGCGGTGCCTACCCTGGGTTTACTCTCTGGTGTAACTCTGTCAAGCTATGATTAATGTTATCCAGGAGAAAAATCAATGTTGATTTATTCTATCTGTCACAAGGTGGGATTTTAGGAGCTGTTGATCTCTCCCTGGTGAGCGGCAAGACAGAGCCTGAATTTATCTTCTTATCTCTAAATGAAGAATCACATCTAGAGCACAGTGAGGTGAGACAAAGCCCAGCTCTTATTCCTGGTGCTTTCACATAGACAAGCTCTTCATGGGGAGCAGATATTTATTCCTGAAGTGCTCAGCCTGGACTGGGAGCACTCAGAAGACGCGGAATATTTTCATTTTCCCAGCATGTGCTGGGGAAATCGTGGGCCTCCATGTGCGAATGGCTGGAGGAGCAGCAGGAGGAAGCCCTGCAATCTGCTGCTGGTGTATCCTGGCTCGGTATTTCCCTCCCTGTGCCCAACAATTCCCGCATCCAGCGGCTCCGCCCGGGCACCACCGCGACGGACGCGGTGCCCTCTGCGGGCGGAGCGCGGTACTGCACCTGTGGTTTTACGCATGCGCAGTGAGCTGAATTGCCCTCACGACAGTGCGCATGCGCGCTCCGTCATGCCGGGGTGGGGGGGCGTTCCCCCTTGTGTGTCAGTGCTGCCGCCGTGTGGGAGCGGCCGGCACTGCAGGCGCCGTGCCCGGCCTGTGGCGCTCGGCCTCACGGCCCTGAGGCGGGGGAAGGAGGGGCGGGCCGGGTCTGCGTTAGCGGGGGGATGTTTCTGGAATCGAATTTGGCTCGGAAGGGACCGCAAAGCGCGTCTAAACTCTGGCTTTCCGATTCTGCAGCCAAGAACGCCTCTAAAGCGGACTCCTCGGCCTCACGGACACTGTCGGTACTTTCCGTAGTGGTGCCCCGGCGTGTCTGGGAATGGGAGCGGCGGTGGGAGCTCTGGCAGAGCACCTGGAGATCAGGTAACATCAGAAATGGGATTGTTCTGGCTGCTGCGGGGTGTGCGTTTCTTTTCAGGATGTTCCTCTGATGGATCTGTGTCACAGCAGCTTCCTGGAGCTGGAGTCATTTCCTAGCAGGGAACTTGGAAGCTGCATTCCAAACTCTTGTCCA
>VYZP01003087.1:0-118165 GCA_013400635.1 Hypocryptadius cinnamomeus
CTGGGGAAGAACCTTTTCCTGATATCCAGCCCAACCCTGCCCTCACAAAGCTCCAGCCATTCCCTCAAGTCCTGTGTAAAAAACACATAGAAGAGGGAAGAAATCCTACTTGGTGTAAGGGTTAGTGACCTCTCCTGCCAGAGGCTAATTCATAATGTGACCCCAAACCTTACAGAAAACCTATGGGAACACCTCTGTTTCCTGTCCCCTGGGACTGCTGTGTATCCTGGCACTGCTGTGTGTCTGGGAGGTTCAGAACATGCCCAGCCCAGCTCTGCCCCAGGAGCGGAGCTGCAGCTGCCCAAGTCACATACAGAGCACACAACATTGCTCTCCTTGTGCCAGGGGCTGCCAGGGTTTCATAGGAACTGCAGCTTCCCACTGCTGGGATTTACCAGACACTGATGCTCCCCCGCTTTCCTGAAAGGCACCATCCAGAACAGCTCCTGTACCCTGGGCTACAGCCAGCACCACTGGCACAGTCCCTCTCTTACCCTCCCAATCAAGGGTTGTAGTCAAACAAACAGCCAAAGCCTTAGCTTGCCTTTATTTCACTCCCCTCCTGCAGAGGAACATCAGTCAGGAGTCAGCTGCACCCTCAGCCTTGGGCCAGTTGGTTATGTCTCAGCCTGGAGTCACAGAGGGGAACAGCCATCCCCCTTGCAGCAGCAGCAGGAGCCAGCCCAGCTCGAGGAACAGCTCCCCTGGGACATGTCCCTGCTCCCAGCCCCTCTGTTGAGGCACAGTGACCTCCTGCCCTCCCCTGGTGCTGTGCTGGATCCTGATGGACACACCCTGGGCTGTGGGGCACCAGCTCAGCTCACAGAACCACTGCCAACAGGAACTGCTGCAGTCTATGGGAACTTCCACAGGTTGCTGCAGCCCAGCAGCTGCCACTGCATTTCAATGAGTCTGTTCTACACATCCTCCCAGACTGGAATGCTTTATTAAAAGGGAGGAAATTTACATCAGACTGTAGGAATATTTTCTTAGAAAGTGAGATGTAAAGTCAAGCCAAGATTCCCCACTGCAACTTTGCCATCTTTGCTCTTAACCAGGCCATGACCCTTCCCCAGGTAATCCTGGTCTCACTGCTCCTGGCTCCAGGCAGTTTGGGATCAGCTGTCCCTGCCCCCTGTCAATGTCTCACAGACTCCACAGTGCCAGACCTTGGATTGTAGGCAGTGCAAGGAGCATTCTTCCAGGCTGCAGATTGCTCTGAAGGAAGGCCAGGGGACACAATTACAATTCATTCTGATATTTCTCAAAAAAACCCCAAAAAACAACAAAACTCACCCAACTCTTCCAGCACGAGAAGCTCAAGAAAACGGTCAATTTTGATTTAAAAGCTGTTACAGGATAATTCTGGTTTTCAAATCAATCTTTCTCAATTTGTATTGTTTGCAGTTTTAGCTTTGGTGCCAGTCCTCCTCTACCAGCTCATGAAGACACCTGCACTCAGTATTCTTCTTACTAGATCACTTTTGTTTCTGTTACATGCACTCAGAGATGTTCTGTGTCTCCAGCTCCTTCCTCACATGGATTTCCTGTGCACTGCTGAAGTGAAGGAATCCACCTCCAAAGCCAAGGGACTGGATATCTACTCAGATATGGGAACATTCTCCACAGAGGAGAGAATGCCCATTCTTGTAACTGTGTAAAACACTAATTATCTCTATAGTGTTACTGGGGGGATCACATCCGGATATTTTCAAAGTTACAAACCCCTTGGAAGTTTTTGTATTGCTGGAGACAAGTTAATAACTGATGACCACTGTTACCCTGAAAACAGTAACACCGGCTCTGTCTCCTGATGGATGGAGGCCAGGTAACATCTGTCAAGCTCTAAAGTAAGTTCTGGGGAAAAAGCCCATCCTAAACCTTCACTATTGCCCAACAGAAAGCACATGGTGCAGAGGGACCTTTAAGGTCACATGAGGGATGTGGTACCAGCCCCTCACACGTGGGAATTATTCCAGAGGCTCCGGAAGGCTGCCACAGGGAGGGACATGGGAAAACTGCAGGACAGAGCCCAAAGGTAGAGCCTGACAAAGTGGATTAACTATGGATCAAGTCCATTGTCCATCCTGGCGTGACTTGACAGGATTAAACTCCTGAATAAAACATATCTGCCATCTGGACAGCTCCAACAACAGCATGCTCAGAACTCCTCGGACACGGAATAACCAGAGCATGGCAGCTCAGGGGTTCATGGCAGGGCCTATGGCCCAGGAGCCAAGACTCTTCCTCTCCCTGATCCCCAGTGCATAAGCTGGCAGAATAAATGGAGAGCATTTGCTCATTGAAATGAGGCAAATGAGTTTTGGGAATCGGTGGCTGAGACACCCGGAGCCTTTCCTGCAGGTATTCGGGCAGTGGCCCAGCTGCTGAGCCCTCATCCCCCACAAACACCACAACAAACACACAGCTCTGCAAGTGGATAAGGCACCCACCGCAAAAACAAGCTCCCATTTCTTTTAACTCTCATTTAGGGGGTGCTCCAAGGCAGGGAGAGCAGGACAGATGATTGTCCAGCCCCAGAGGATTACCCTTGGGAAGGCAGTGAGGCTCAGGGGTAACACAGAAAGCACAAACTTTTGGTAGTAGAACCAGAGGAAAAGAAAATCCCCTGTGCCCTTCTTTCTGCTCCCCTTGGCTGGGGCAGAGCGTGCCAAGCCCTCATCCCAGCCAGGTTCCACTTAAATCCACACTGTCACTGATCCCATAATGGGTCAGTGCTGGCTTGTGGCATCTCTCCACCTCCCCAGTTTCAGGGACTGGCCCCAGCATCACACACAGAGCACAGGGACAGAGGAAGCCCTGTCTGCTGTGCTGTCGTTTCACATACACATCTCAGCCACACTGCACGATTCAAACTGACAGCCTTTGCCTGGGCAGGGCAGAATTAGTGCTGTGAAATGCACTCCAGATGCTCAGTGGCATTTCTCAGCATGACTCTACTCCTAATTCAAGGCTTCCTAAGAAAATAAATACCTCAACTGAAGATCACCATATCAGATTTTGCCAAGAGAAGAACTAAGCTTTCAGGGTCTTCACAGGGGCTACAAAGAAACACCCTCCCCATAGATCTCTGTGCAGAAGGGCCTGGGAGCCCCAGATCTGACTCTCAGGAGGGCAGGGCTGGAAACACAATGCTGTCACCAGGACCTCACTCAGGATTTCCTGCTCAGCAACACCAGCTGTGGAGCCAGAGCAGCTTGTCCAACCCAGAGCTCTGGGTCTGACCAGGGCCAGCAGGGTGAAGGGAGGACACAGAGAAGCCCCATGTCCCCCAGTGTGCATTCCCAGCATTGCCCCAGCACAGAAACACTACTCTGTAACTCAGCCCACGCCAGGCCAGAGGAATCCTTACCTGCCAGGGTTAATTAATGCTGCTGAGCAGTGATTGTTCAGCAAACAAATTTCCTGCAGGAGCTGGAGATTCTCCAGTCTATTGCCAAGTCTAAATACACTCGGCTTTTTTAAGATGTGACTGCACAACAGTTTGATCACATGCAAGTACAACAGTTAAATATTGTAATTTGGATATGTGAGGAGCATCCCAGACTTGGAGAGGATCTGGGACACAGGGAGGAGGAGCTGGGGGCCTGAGCAGTGCTGGGGTTCTGCTGAACCAAGCCCAAGCTCTGCTGGGCCAGGCTGTGTGTGTGTGGAGCAGGAAGCCACGACTTCCCTGCCAAGAGCACGTGACAGCAGCAGGGAAGCAGCAGCAGGGCACCATCCTGCACTGGGATGGCCTGGGATGGACACTTTCCAGCTAGCACTACATGATCCATGCTGCAAGTCTTCTTCCCCCTCCAGTCTCTCCATACCTCCCTTCAGGCCCTGAGTCCTAGCCAGCCCTTCACATTCATCAGTTAAATAAAAGGAAGCATCTTCTCCTTACCCCAATCACTGCCATGGCATGTGGAGCTGTTCCCCTTCTTTCTCTACAGAGTAAGTCAGACTGATGTCAAAGGGGAGCCACAGGGGCTCCCTGACTGACTGCCCAAGAGAAAGCCAGGGATAACCCAACTACAAAGCACTGGAATCAAGTGTCAGGCACTCAAATGCTGAATGCAGTTCTAGTAGTTAATTCTGCTTTTAGTGTTTAAACTACACCCCAGCCTGTCACCCCCACTAATGCTCACTCCTTTGGGGCAGGAGTGCAGAGGGTGAGATGTGGGGCTGCTGAACTTTCCCAGCCTTAGATGCAGTGCCCACATCCCACTGTGGCAGGACAGGACAGGACACACACGCTGCTCAGCCTGGTTGGACCACACTCCATTTCCAAGCTCCTGGGAAAGCTTTGCTGCTGTCACCAAATCAAAGACTAACACAGCCTGACTGCAGAGACTGCCTGGTGCTCCACACAGGCCTGCAAGATTCCCTTTCCCCACATCTCCCCCAAGCAGGAAGCCTCTCCTGAGTGCAGCAGCTGACAGCAGCTGACTCAGGCCCTTAGCCAGCTTTTGATCGGGATGGTTTGGCAGGAATTGAAACCATCTGCTCCAACAAAACCAAAGTACTACTACAAAAACATACTCCAAGACGGAATTATTTTGGTTCCAGGAGTGAAAACGCTGCTCTGTGCACATCCATACAGTGACATGCACAAAGTACCCCGAGGCACTTGGGAACAAACCCTCACCCAGAGGCCACTGGAACGTGGAGCAGCAGAGCTCAGCTGCCCACATGCAACATCCCTTAAGAGAACCCAACAAACCACCTGCCATGGGGCTTACCATCCACAGCACCAGCCCAGGAAAAAGGCAGCTCCTTGCACATTTGAGGCTGTACTTCAGTTTGAATTAGGGATGATGAAACTTTCAGTGCACAAATACTGACAATAAATACAAATTAATTCTCTGTTCTCTCACCCAAATCCAGCTGCATCAATCTTGGTTATACTCAAGCTTCTTAAAATATCGTGCAAGCACTTAGTGAGTCAAATCAATCCCAGACCTTTTATCCAGAGCCAGATTATCTGCTAGGAAGGTGGAACAGAGGCTCCACAATCCAGCCACAAGGAATATGCCTGCTTTCAATCTAAGATTTATATAAAACACACCTAAAAATAATTTGACAGGAATTGTTCACACAACCAGCTGCAAGCATCTAGCTGCCCCTCACACCAGCTCCTAGACCTTCTGGATGAACAAATTTCCTTGACTTCCAGAGTTGTACCCCCATCAAAACAAACTGGCATTCAGAAAAGTGACCAGTTATCTGCTGAGAGTATTTGACAGGTACTGATCAGAGTCTTGTCTGGAAGCACAGACAGACAGAGAACAAAGTGATGATGAAAGCTTACCTGACAAGAAACCACCTCACGAAACTTACCTGTGCCAGGGATGCTGCAGTCCCTTTCTTCAGCTCTGAGAAGTTCTCACTCAGCTTCCCTCCCTTGTTGCTCGAGTTGCATTTGTAGCACATCCACCTCATGAGGCCCTTGGTGACCACCCCACACTCCTTGCTCAGCAGGCACAGCGAGTGGTACAAGTGGCCACAGCTGGGAAGAGAGCAAGTCAGTGCTGGGAGCAGGGCAGCACCTCCTGAGCCCTGCACAGTGGAGGGCAAGGGGCTGCCCAGTGGGCAAAGGCTGTGCCTGGGAATCAGCAGTGTATCCTCACCCTCCTGCTGATTTCCAGACTCACAGAGTCAACACTGGATGCCCATTTGCTGATACAGCTACAGACTGTGACACCAAGGTAACAATGATTTCACCTTATTTTACAGACACCTGGGCACAGACAGGACACAGGAGATGCCAGGGCTGTGGCAGGTCCCAGATGTACAAATACACAAATGAGCCCAGGGTGTTGCAGTGCCCAAAGCACACTGCTGAGAGAGGGGACAGAAAAGTGACAGCCAGCTCCTGGGACTGGGAGGCCATTCCTCCCAGGCAGGCAAAGCTGGCTGCATGCAAAGCAGCCTCTGATGGGTGTGATTAGCCAGCCTCTCACAGTGCAAGGCAGCAGGGAGATGTGCTCCCAGGAATACAGATCATCAGGCAAGCCAACCAGGAGAATTTGTTTCCCCTTTTAAAACTATTAACACGATCACAGGTGCAACCCCACCCCTTAACTTTACCTGAAAACAATGATTTCATCAGCAGTTTCTTGCCTCCTTTTGTACTGCTGGAGACAGATGCAGCAGTAATCCTGCTTTGGGGTAAGGCCTCTGGTGACAGAGGCTCTCAGGTTACACAGGGACCAGTGGAGATCGTAGTTTAAAAGGCTTGTGGTTGTCTCTAGAAGGGTCTGTGTAGAAGACAACACAGAGAGCAGGTCAGTCTGTCACTTCCAGACTGCAGAAACTCCCTGCCAGCCAGTTCTTCAGAACAAGCCGCTTAGCAGCTCACTAAGAGCAGGAACAACCCAATAAAATCACTTCTCCTATGCTTTCTATCCCCTGACCTCAAAACACTTATCCTTTCATCACACGTTAATGGAGCAATTCCTCTGCACTCTCAAACAGACAAGTCCGGTATTGACTTCTGCCCAAGAGCATTAACAGAGGCATGGCAGGCTCATTTTGTCATCTTCCACATCAAACCTCCTTTTTTTTCCCTTCTACCTGGCAAGCTACTGCTTATATCCCCATTTTAGGAGAAATATGCTAATAAAAATGAAAGCCCAAATGCACTATGGCAATTAAAGTCTGAAAAAAACTGCTCATTTGCTTGTCCTTCCCAATGGATGCTCATTTTCAAAGAGCCCAAAGAACCACCCTGAGTTTCCAGCACCAAGTTTCTCTCAGGCACAGGGGCTCTGCTCACTGATTCTTCCCTGCTCCACAGCAGCAGCTGCAAAAGGCAGCACCAGAGGATCTCACCTGGGCACAAAGCCTGTCCCAGAGCTGCTAGGCAGGGGCAGGGCAGGAGCTGCCCAGGCCTTCTGCAAGAATCCAAACACAGATAAAGGCTCCTGATGCAGGGAGCTAAGCTATTTCCCACTGTGTTTCTGCACTGGCTTCTGGTGCCTGGGGGCCTGCCCTGAGCAGAGCTGGAATAGCTCTGCCACACGAAGGGGGAGAGGGGCTTGGAGGAACACTGCATCCTGTTTAGGGGAAAGGAGTTTCAGAAAACTGCTCAAGTGTGGAGACTGCCTGGGATTTGGGACTAGACTGAGAAAAACAGGACTGAGATTAAGAGGAAATCTCACCAGGACACAAAGGAAGTGCAACATTATCACTTGGAAGTGTAAAAACAGCCTAATTTAAAAACCTGTTATTTAAAACTGCATAGAAAGACAAAACATATCAGCTTTGTGCCTTTGAATCCCTAACTGCAGGATGAGCTGGAGAAAAAGCAGATGTTTATCCTTCTGGTACATTTAACACAGAACTGAGCTCCAGAGGTGTTCACCATGTACCTGTCAGTCCCTTCACTTGCAATCTGTGAGCAAACCAAACTCCTTCCCCATCCCCCAATCACACAGAAATCACTCACATGCCCATTGACTTTGCCCTGCAGACAGAAAGGACAAATAAGAGAGAGACCAGCAGGCCAGGCAGCTACAATGATGCTGCATGCAGTAGTGGACAGAACAGAAACACAGGCAACTTACTTGTTCATAGTTAAAAGTGTCCAGCATTCCCAGGACAAGCCCTTGAATTTCTCCAAGTTTCCCTTTTCCATAAACTGGATCCTGTATGAAGAAATGCAGAGCTGCAGTTGAATCACAGGATATGACCATTCTGATTCTTTTTAGGTCTTTTTTCCCTCTGGATTGGAACTGCAAATGGAAGCTACAACTGCAGAGTTAAATATGCTGCACATGCACAGGGACAGCAGAATAATCCCACACACTGATGAGAAAAATCAGTAACTACCAAAACTCAGTAGATAACAACATCACTATAAACTAGTGTGCTTGGGTCAAAACTGGAAACTCCATTCAGGAGCTGCAGGAGCTGACTGGAGAGTACATTTGAGGAGTATTGAAGGGAACAGCATGGCCAGCCAGCTCTCAGCCCCCCACTGCCCCGTGCTCTTGCCCAGCCAGGGGTGCCTCATGCCCAGACTCACCCCAGACCCCTGATCTGCAGGCTGGAAGAGCACACCCCAGTCACTGCTGAGCCCACAGCCCAGCTGGCAGAGGAACAGGGCCCTGGGGCTCTCCTGGTGCTGCAGGGCTGATTTTCACATGCCCTGAACAGCTTCACTGCTGTATCCCAGCAGCACAAGCACAGGGCTGCTGTACAGGTCCTCAGCCTGTGCATCTCCCCTTTGCTCCAGCCCAAACAGCCCTGCACACCCACCCTGGCACCCCCTGAAGCACTGCTCTGTGCAGGAAGCTGAGAGAAGCTGTCTGCTGGAAGGGGCAGGACTGGCAAAAACAGACCAGCAAAATGTGAAAGCAAATGTGAAAAGGAAACCAACCCAGAGAGTAGAAAAATGGTGGGGACACAATGGAAACAGGAACAGGAGTGGGGTAAACATGCTTTGGATAAGATGAATGAGAGAAGGAGTAGGAGCAAGGCTGATTCCATGCTGGGACTGGGCAAGAAGAACTGAGAGTGACAAAGCCAGCTGACAAAGACAACTAAAGCAGCATGGAAGGTACACTGCAAGACACCCTGAGGGGTGCAAGACAGAACAGCAAGCAAGTCAAGGAACTCTTGAACAACAGCCCTCATGGGCAGTGTGACAGGCAGAAATACCAATGTTCAAACTAAATAGAAGCAGCCCTCAGTAACAGCACTGAGTGAAAACCAGCTGTGGGTTTGGAGCATGTGGAGGAAGCATGAGGAGCTGCACAGGCTCCTTTTCTGCTGGGTGAACAGCACAGGAAGTGCATTGCACTGAGTGCATTGCACTGCAGGGATTATGAAGGCAATGGGATTTCCAGAGAGCAGGAATGTGATCCAGAGCACAGAGCAGTTAGGCAGGCAGCCAGCAGCTCCTCTTCTAAAGCCCTCAAGTACATGGCCAACAGGTCACTCACAAACTATCCCAATCCCACAATTTCTACACAGCACCTCAAACTTCCTAAGCTACAAGTGGGGATTTTCAAAGCCACTGGTTTCCTGTCTGGACACAGAGCAGAAGAAGAGATGTGAAGAAGAAGGAAGAATAAAGACCCATCTGCAGCCTTGCAGAGGGAGAACACAAGTCTGAGGGCTTTCACTTGCTGTCTTTTCCTCAAGTCATTCTTGATGATCTTTAAAAGCAGCTGGGAAGAAAATGGACTTTCTTCTTTCCAGAGGAGGTCCATGGTCTGGCCAAGCCTCACCCTGAGCCTGGCAGCCCAGTGCCAACAGTGAGTCCATGGCCATTCCCTGCTGAAGCCATCTGATGGGATGGGTTGGAGCTGCCTGCCTGCCTCCAGCATCACACCCACAGCTCCCAGGTCACCTCTCCAGACAGCTATAAATGCTGCTAAATTGCAGCTTCAGACCCCACAGAACTTCCAGCCACAAAAACCTTGTGGGATCAATTAGTTTTATGGAGGAATATCTTTCATTAATTCCACCTTATAAAACTGGTCTCGGGTTAGAATTCAGGCATACTCCAGCCATGGATGTGCCATCCCATGCAGTGGAACAGGCACTGTTCCAACCAGGAACAGATCCCAGCAGCCTGCATGGCATCAGCACAAGGAGCCAGAGCCAAACTGGCTGCCCTGGGCTGCCACCAACAAACAGATGGGAAGAGCTGGCAGGGATCCACACAGAGCCCAGAGGTGCTCATGCAGCCCTTCCAGCCAACCTCTGTCTCTTCCATTTCCCATTTCTTCCTGGGTCCAGGAAACAGCACTTGCTTTGCTACCAGTGCTAACAAATGCACTCTGCAAACACATTCACTCCAGCTTCTCCCCTCTGCAAGGGGCCAGAGCAACCACTCCACACACAGCTAATCCCAGTGATCTCCCAAACTAGGAAGAAAAAAACAGCCAAAGCCCTAAGCAGGAGTGGAAAAAAATATAAGGAGAAGCTTTCTGAATCTTCCTGCTTCCACTCTGGAACAGCTTTTAGAGAATAATTTCCTCCCCTCTTTGGGGTCCCTACTGGTAGCTTTATATTTCTGGCTTCTCCAGTTCTCCATTTTGTAGGAGACATCAGCTGCATCTGCTTACAAAACATCCATGAAGGATTACAGCTCTGTGAGGGAATTAACACTCAACCTCTCAGCCCTCTTCAGAGAGCACTCACATCCTTAATAACACGGAATTTTTCTTAATGCTCAAGAGGATTCCTCTGGTATCTCTCCTAATGCAGTTTGTTCAGACTCCCCAGTTAATAAGTCACTCCCAACACCATAAGGGATGAGCAGGAGCAAATCCATCAATTGTTATTTCACGTGACTTCAGTCAGATAACGCTGAGCCCAGGTGCTGGGACAGGCAGGTGCCAGAAGCCTGTGACTTCTCTGGGAAGCTGCAGGTCTGGCCCCAGCCACTGCAAGGTGCCCTTTGGCCAAACACTTTGGTTGCAAAGTTAACATTTGCATAAGGTATAATCTGTAAGCAGTTAAGCCCAGAAGAGGAAGAAAAACAGTCTGCTAAAATTGGAATACTCTAATTCCTTTTCAGAGAAGGCAAGATAATCTACCTCAGTTTACTGATGTTCTCCACCTTCCAACAAAACCCCCAGTGAATTCCTGGGCAGCTGCACCACCTCCCAGCCTGCAGCTCCAGCATGTATATGCCCTATCACAAACCTTGAGCTCTGCTGAAACAGCATTTGAGGGCCCTGTCAGACAAGCACCACTTGTAATTCTGCATTTCACCAAAATATTTGGAGGGCTTGGGAAAGGCTGTATGCACTCCAGGGCCCAGAAAGGCTGGTTTCAGTATTTCCTTGTGGTCACAGTTAAGGTGGCACATCAGTAACAAATCTAAGTGTGCTGCACAGAGCTCAGAAGCAAGACAGAGGGTTTGCCACCAGGGTTTAGCATTTTGCATGGCTTCAAAGAGCAACTACACAGCTCTGCAAAAGAAACACCCAGCCAGGGCTAACCACACAGGGATCTTCCTGTCTGGGAAAGCACCAGCTGTGCCTGCCATGTTGTGATTCTTCCCTGCAGGGCACTTAAATGGCATTCCCAGATAACCCAAGGAAGCAGATGACTGGAAGGCAAAAACTCCAGTGCTTTCTGCTGCCTGGCTCCAAGGGAATTTTCTTCCTGATCCCCAGCAGGGCCAGGGTTCAGAATCCCTGAACATTTGAGCTGGGCACTCATGACAAGGCCACAGAGTAAGACCTGCCCATCACCATCCTGACACCAGCCTCCCAGCTGGACTCAAAGCAATGTTCTCCCCAGGGCCAAGCTGTGCATCCAAATAAACTTCACAGAAACCTCCCACAGGCACCCTCTGCAAGCCCTTGAGCAAGAGTTTAACAAAACACAGCCACAAACCCATAGACAACAGCGAGCTGGAGCAGGGCAGTGCCAGGAACCCAGGAATAAGGGCTGGTGGTAAGGCAGAGTGAAGGGAAATGTGGGGGTTAAGGACAAGAGCAGAGGGTTCAATGAAGGGTTTGTCTTGTAACAAAGGACACTGTTCCCACAGTAGGTGCCAAGCACAGAAGGCAGCAGACTGGTGAGACTCAGCACAGGCAAGCTCTCAGAAGAGGCCATCTCCTAATGAGGATAAGAAGCTGGGAGAGGCTTAAGTGAGCTTCAGAGGTGAAAATCTTCAGAGGTGAAACCAGCCAGAAATTTCTGAAGGACACAGCTGAGCTGTTGGAATCTGTCAGAGCATCCCCAGCATGCAGCAAGGGGCTCACACTGTCTGCTGCCCACAAACAATCCAGGTCACATCACTCCACACACCTTGGGGGTTTGCAAATGCCTGGGTGTGAGTGAAATCTATAGAAGAGTAAGTGTTAAGAGGCAAAGTCAACTTAGAGATCCTTTATATCAACACCACCTCCCCCTCCCTAGGATCTTTTCTTGATCTTTATGATGTTATTTTTCCTACACCTGTTTTTCAGCTACAAGGCACCAATTACTGCTCCATTTTATGAACTTCTGATACTAATGCTCTTTACCTGGAAAGTCCTTTCCTCTGCATTTTAAGAAGTCATTATTTTTTGCTCTAGTTGTTCAAAAAATCTGCCTTTCCAAATCTCTCTTTAGTCAGACTGAATTTGTCAGGCTGTCCAGGGAGGTGGAATGAGCAGGAGCAGATCCCCCCTGCCTCCAAACCCAGTGACCAGAGCTGCACATGCTGCTCTCAGTGATGCCTGGCCCATTTCTGTCCTCAGTAAAGCACCTCACCTGATGAAGCATCCCCTCAGCCTCGCCAGCAGAACCATCACACCAACCACTTCCCTCTACAGACAAAACATTTCCCTCCCCTGCTGCCTCCAGGACATCAGTGCCAGCCCCTGCAGAAGGGATTTTCTATTGCTGCTAGAAGAGTCCATCAGAACAGAAATAGAATGAAATATGTGAAGATTGCCATCAACAAGACTCTCCCTTCATCCCAAAGGAGAACAGGATCTTCCTCCACACTGTCACACCTCCCAGCTGTGTTATCAGTGTGGTCACTGCTTCGACTCCCACCCCATCCTTGCAGTCCTCAGCACAACCAGGGAAGCCTCCCATTCACTCACAGCTTCTCCATCCTTTCCTGCCTACATTAAACATCAAACAAGGCCCAACAGGAAGTTATACCAAAACCTCAGCTAAAAGCAGACTAAATAAGTTATTGAAGAGCCATAGGTTTCCCTGACACTTCCTTTGATAAAACCACATTTCATTTGAACACACTTTTTATCCACTCTCTTGCAACATGCTTTGCTATCTTAGGAGTTTGTTCAAAATCCAAGACTGTGAATAATATTAAGATCAAACCAAGAGGTTGCTAGAGGTGTGTGTTCACCCTGTGAAGCTGTAAGCCCTTTTCCTCTCTCACCTGGAACAGAAACCCTGAACAGTGTTTCAACACTGTCTCAACCCTTCAATCATTCCACTCCACAACACAGACAATTCTTCAAATTCCTTTTCTGCATTCCTCAAGGTTTGTTATTAAATCCCAACATCAGCTTTCATCTGTTTTGCAAATTAACAATTTGAAGTTGCCTGTGATCACTCAACCCAAGGTCCTGCTTAAAATCAGCTCTTCTGCAAGTTTGCTACTCACTAACTGCATCTCTAGAATAATATTGCACCATCAATAATATTTTGGGCCCAATAATGATCTTTCTGCAAAGCCTATACACTTTGCTGTAGTGTCTTCACAACTGTCCATCCCAGAGCCTTCACTAAAAGGCTTTCAACAAATTTAGTGCCAAGTTCTGGGAAATTCATTGTGGCTATGCCCTTGAACCTGCAAAGTTTCAGTTCCAAGTAACTGCAACCTCTGAGGTACTATTTTATTTGATTGGCAGGAATTACTTCAATTACCTTCTCACAGGTCTGTGTGTTCCCACATGTCTCCCCAGGTAACTCTATCAGCTTTTACACCTTATGTTTCACCAACAGAACTTTTACTGAAACACTGAACAGACAATTAGCTGATCTGATCTCCAACAACCTGGGAATACCTTTTCCCAATAACCCAGTGGCACAGCTTGGTGAAACCTCCTTCCCTTCAGGAACTCACCTGGAGAATCCTCTGCAGGATTGAGGGAAGAGCAATAAACGCAGCCATGTTGTTCAGCACTTGCATTGTCAAACTCTTCAAAGCTGGAATGTCAAACATAACAGCCACAGCAGTTCATTAGGATTCCAGGAGTAAAGAGAGAGCAGTCTTACAGTGAGAGAGAGTTTTATTTCAGGTCATGGTTTCTGGTTTGAAAATAGCTGTTATGTTTTCTCTCCTGCACTAAGCACACAGCTTTTTGCAGCATAAAAGGTGTTTACAAGGTTTTGATCCCACAATACCTCTGTATTCCCTTCCACACTCCCTGCAGTAAACACCCACATTTTCACTTACTTGGTAACACCACCATTCACTTTTCCTATTGCTACCAAATCCCAGTTGGGATCCTTGTCCATGTTATGACCCACAGACTCTAAAACTTCCCAGCACTGATCTTCGCATGAAACTTGTTCCTAGATCCTCAGCATGGGTCTGGGATGGAGCAAAAGACATTATTCAGAGAATCCCAAAGTAGTTTGGGTTGGAAAGGACCTTAATGCTCATCCAGTCCCATCCCCTGCCACGGGCAGGGACACCTTCCACTATCCCAGGTTGCTCCAAGCCCTATCCAACCTGGCCCTGGACACTTCCAGGGATCCAGGGGGAGCCACAGCTTCCCTGGGCACCCTGTGCCAGGTCCTCACCTTCCTCACAGGAAACAATTTCTTCCCAAAATCCCATCTAACCCAGCTCCCTCAGCCTTTCCTCACAGCAGAGCTGCTCCATCCCTCTGGTCACCTTGGTGCCTCCTCCGGGCCAGCTCCAGCAGCTCCATGTCCTTCCCTGCTGGGGACTGCCAAGTCCAAAGCATCTAAGCCCCTTACCTCTTACCTCTCCCACAAAGGGAGGCTGCTGTTCAAGGTGTGCTGCTGACTCAGAAGTGGAGTAGAGAATTTGGCTGGTGTATTCAAGTCCCCCTGATTTTATACATGGCAGACAGGTGCAGGCAGATGTGCACAAAAGGGCTGGGCATGCACAATGACAGTGTATTACCTCAGGAGCTCCCCAAGTGCTGACTGCAACCTACAGAACCTTTGTACACACTGGGCACCTTGGCCCCTTCAGGGGCCACCCTCAATGCAATCAACTTATTAGCACAGCCTGTGGTAGGCTGCTTCTTCCACACAGGACAAAATAAAGCAAATGAAAAAAACCTATCCACCTGGCAGCTACAACCTACCAAACACCCAACCCAAGCTCCTGCCAGTCAGGGAGCAGAATATTTAGGAATAGTGTAACAAAACCATTTCTATTCATTCATCAGAGGAGAGACAGCACACAACTTTTACTATTTGGGGCCACAAATACCAAAGTACTCACATTCAGAGTGCGGACACTGCGACGAACCAGAGGATTTCTGTGGGGACATCATGGCCTCAAGGAGGGGAAACCAGAGGGCCTGGAATCATGGAATGTGAGGAAAGAACCAGTAAGAACAGGGCAATGCTAAAATGAGCCCTGAGCAATGTCAGAGGCCAGTGGCAAGAGTCACTTCCACATTCCGAGAATAGAACTGCATTTCTGATGACTGTTGTGGGACAGAGCTGAAACATGGTAAAGTACCCTCAGAGCAAAGCACTTTACTGGAATTGTGACAACAATCTATGTTTGCTTCATTCAGTCCCCAACTATTTCCCCATGTGAGAGACAAACCTTCCAGGGCAGAGATAGCTCACAGCAAATGGATCGCAAATGGAAAGAGACATCTAAATTCTCTTCCTATCTGTTGTAGAATGACACCATTGCAGGGAAGAAATGGAGCAGGTCACCTCTCACATTGGGCAGTGATTGTGAAGAAATCAGAGTTCTTGACTTCCAGCCATGCCACCTCCTCAGGCATGGGAACAACACTCTCTGTTCTGAGTTCAGAAATTACATCAATTATGCAGAATCTTAGGACTAAAGATGCCTTTGCATCACTGACATGGGCAAAAAGGAAACACAACCTCAGTATGAGGGGACGGGCAAAGCCAGCTCCCTCTGCAAGAGCTCAAGGCAGCTGCACTGCCTCCCCCCTCAGAGCCCAGGCTGACACTCAATTCAGGCTCTGCAGCCACAGTGACAGCAGCAGCAGTTTTGTGCCACTAGGAAGGTGGCTCAGAGCTCACAGTGCCTCTGCAGTGTCTGACTGACATTTGTGCCCAGCTTCCATCAGGAGCTNAAGATGCCTTTGCATCACTGACATGGGCAAAAAGGAAACACAACCTCAGTATGAGGGGACGGGCAAAGCCAGCTCCCTCTGCAAGAGCTCAAGGCAGCTGCACTGCCTCCCCCCTCAGAGCCCAGGCTGACACTCAATTCAGGCTCTGCAGCCACAGTGACAGCAGCAGCAGTTTTGTGCCACTAGGAAGCTGGCTCAGAGCTCACAGTGCCTCTGTAGTGTCTGACATTTGTGCCCAGCTTCCATCAGGAGCTGGAAAGGGGGAAAGGCTGTGGTCTCATCCTCTCCTCCCTCTGACCTGAACTTTGCTTTGTGCTTCACCCTCATGAGTGAGGATTTCACTCTTATGGCTCCAAACCCTGAAGCACCACAGGGACTACACAAGGAGAGGCCCACAGTGACTGCCTGGACATACCAGTACCCAATGGATGTGGAGAGCAAGAGCCATATGAGGGAAAGCTCCAGGAGACACAGAGGCCTTGGTTGATTCTGGTGACACATTTTTGACTGCCTTACCTCTCGCTGTTGCTGGTCTAAACTATGTGAATTCCTCTGGCAAAGAGCAATTGTTTTCATTAAAGTATCTTCAATATTTTCTAGCAAGGAAGGTTCAGCTGAGCCTAGGTGTCAGGGAGAAAAAAGCAAATTATCACTGTAAGAACTATCAGACAAGTTAACTCCCATTAGATAAGTTAACTATCAATCCTTCTGCAAAATAAAATCATGCTGTTCATCTCAAGTCTGCTCAGTACTGTCAGCAACTACATTATAAAGACAAGTTCTGATTTTTGGCACTTTTCCTGAATAGTACAATAAACTGGGCAAGTAAAACATTTCATTTACTCAAATAAGGAAGATCTTAGCTGTGGTTTAGGATACAAGTAACAACTATGGGCATTGCATTTAATTAGCTGCCCATGAGTCCTTGGGCTAATGAACAGCACATCTGTGCATACACTCATTTTCTGTGGGCAGAACATTCTTATTTATATATCTGAGAAATTTGCTTTCAAAAAAGCTATGCCCAGCTGTCTCCCACCACTGTTCCCATACAATGCCAGATGAAGCTCAGTAATGAGTTTGAATGGATTCTCACATGGGAAATGTGTTTGGTAAGCCAGTGAGAGGACCAGTCCCAATGGGAAAAGCTGACAGGGCAGCTGACACCACACACACACAAACTATCCCTCAGTGTTTGAGGTCTCTACCAAGATCAGAACACAGTGTGAGGGAGTGTCATCCAAACAGCTACCATATAAACAGTGTCACTACAACGCCTAGAAACCTGAAACAAATGCCTAGAAACCCAAAACAATCTCACCATACCAGGTGTCAGACACAAGCACTTGACATTTTTGTGTTTATCTGTATGATTTTAACAGAAAATGGAATTTAACTCAGTCTTACTTTCATCATCTTGAGTAAGCACCAGCAACTTGCTCTGCAATCGCTGAAACAAAAGAGAGGACACAGAACAGTCAACTTGGGAGTTTAATCCCAAGAATCCTGATAGAAATGTTTCTCAAAGGTTTGGTTACACAGGCTTGCCCCCATTTTCCTCCCCAGCAAAACTAACATGGCATAAACATCTTTCCAAGTATGGAAAGGAAAGCAGAAGCTGAAAGACGATTTTTGGCTATGAAAAACAAATTTCAGCACCTAGTATCTTCTAAATGTTTGAAGATTTGTCAGAAAAACATACTGATGTTCTGAGTATGCAGACACCTTCAATTTATTGGTATTTGACAGGAGGCAAATGCTTCCATGGATTCTAGTGGGAAACAAATTGAGGAACAAGGACAACATCCAAAATGAGCACAGGCCACCATGCTGACAGCATGGCAACAATGCCACATTCAGGATTTGGGAGTACTGTACCTCAAGCATAACCAAAAAGGCACCATGGATATCTCCCTTCTTCTCTAGTAAATACGAAGAAGCCTCATGGAGCTGATGTTTTTGGGTTATCTGAGTTGAAAGGAAAAAAAAAAAGGTAAACGTCTGTCTGAAGAAAGCTGCCAGTGTTTGTTTATCCACAAGACAATGCCAAGCAGATGGCCAGGGCTGGGAGTGCCTGTGCTCACAGGCACTTTACCCAGGCTGAGCAGCTCTCCTGCATCTCCTTTTATTTCTTAGCTTGCACTATGCCCACCACCAGCACTCAAAAATTACTGGTACAATTTCCATAGAGAGAAGGAACAGTTGCTCTCCCAGCACAAGGCAGATTTTGGCAGCATTGCTTTCCAAAAACCCCAGGCCCGTGATTTCATACACCCCCAACATGATTAATTAGCAGCAACACAGCCACCTCTACTGTGCAGTTTCTCAGCAGCTTCAGTGCACTAATGGCCCTTTCTTATTAGCCCTGAGACCCAACTCAGTGTTAGTCTATTGAATATATCCACCTGTGCTGCAGAAGAGCAGTTTAGCAGCTCAGAGGGACAGAGAGTGCTAGAAACAGACTGGAAGAGCATGTAGGAACTAATCCAAACCTAAAGTAAAGTATCTTTACAGCAGTTTAACGGGGTAGGAGCTGATTTGAATGCATCCCATGGTCCCTGTCATAATACATCTCTTCCCTACCTGGATGGTTTCCTCCAGTCTGCAGTATTCCAGAACTTTGAGTGTCTCCAAAACCTGGTCTGGGTTGTACTGACAGAGCAGCTCGATGAACTGCTCAGTGATACAGGGTGGGAGGTGTAGCAGGTCTTGGTTAATGCCTTCTCTGGAATAAAACAGGCACAAGAGACTAAAATCAAATTCTAGCCCAGAAATTTGGCTGGGAAGAAGAGTTTCTTATTCAATTGTGCATTGTCTTTCATCCTTAATACAGAAGTTTAAAATTCTGGTTTTAAGAGGAAAATTATGCTGCTTCTACTAGTTACTGGTGCTGGAGGTCTCTCAGCAGCCATTTCATTTGTTCCACAACATATCCTCCTGATGCCTCAGTACAAATTAAACTCTCAAAGACCCCTGTGAAGAAAGAGACCAGCACAGACCCATCTCCAGCAACTCCATGGCAAAGAGGCACAAAGAATTAGCCTCATTTCCTCAATGAAACCTTACAGTCTGAGTGCTCTGTTCAGATCCCAATTGTCTGTGTCCTACAGACCTGCTCTGCTTGTGTTGCTTTTTGCTTATTGCTCCTGAAATTCTTCTTTGACTTCCTTTACCACATTTTAATGTTTCATGCCTTTGATCTACCTCACTGAGAAAGGAACTCATACTTCTTTTAGAGAAACATCCCCATTTTCCAATCCCTGAGCTCATTATTAAGCAAACTCCTCATGTGCAGAAACAGAAGAGAGAACAGAACTGTGAGCAGTGCCCATGTCCCTTTGTCCTGACAGTTTCCTACTGATCTTGGTTTTAAAAGGGCAATGTGAAGGAGGAGACTTCAGAGTGAGCAGGGAAAGGATGCTGCTTCCCTGGAGCCAGATACAGCACCTGCAACCCTTAAATGAACAGCAGCTCTCTGCCACTGCACGTTACACTTCCCATGGCAGTTCTAGGACTGGTGCATTGCACAGAGAAACAGTGGAAGTTTATACTGGCTACAAAACAGGAAATGGATCAGTGTGTATATATTGAGTTCTATTACCTTTCTGAACACAAATTCCTAAGCTGGAGAAGTGTGCAAATCCTACAGCCATGGGATGGAAAAGGCCTGATATCCAATGTCCTCTATTTCCTGGGAGTTACAAAAGGCTTATTACCATCCAAGAAAGGCCAGGAGAATGCTGTGGCTTGAGCAGGCCAAAAGAGCAGCTTACTATGATTACAATGATTATAAATGCAACATGCCCAGAAACAAAAGCCTCACCCATGGACTGATCACAGTGTGCAAAGTATGAGCACAACTCCACAAAAACTGTGCCCAAGCTATTGTGTTCTGACAGCAAAGAGTGGACTTTGAAGGACCAAACAAGAACCCCAAATTCTGCATTCACCATCCACTCCTCCCACAACAAACACCCTGTAAACTCCACCAGTGCCTGCAAGGGGGTGAGTGCTCTCCTCTTTCTATGAATAGATGAAAATAAAACACTCTCTATCTAAAATGATCTTGTCTGCCAAGACAGGAAAAATGGCAAGTCGTGCACCTATAGCATGAGAACAAACTTCAAGTCTGGAAATAACTCTGGCACCAAGTATTCATGATTTCAAGAGCAGGCTCACTCTTCCCTCAGCCATTTATTTCATCAAAAAACACAGAGAAGAGACAATGGAAAGAAAGCTGGACTTTGATAATTTGTAAAACTGACAGACAGTGCTGAGACTTGCAGGTCCTCTTCAGCTACATGGGATCATTTTCACTCCAATATAACCATATCCAATGTCTCCCCTGCCATAGTCTTTCCAAAAAGCAAGAGAGAAGCACTGGTTTCTCATGAAACCTGGCACAAGGGAGCCCTGCAAGTGCCACAGGCAGCTGGGCACAGAGGAGAGCCCTTGGGACAAACCCTCATGGTTTAGGAGTCTGTTACTACACTTATAAACCCAGAACACTGTGTTGCTAAATAAGTTAATATTGCTGGTATAATACAGAAACACAAATGCCAACAGACAATGCTTCACTGTGCTGCGTTTTTTTAGAGGAAAAAACCTCTAGAGTTTAAAATGGAAACGTAGCAAAGACTGTGATTAATGAGCTGAGCAATCCCTACTACATTCTCTGTTTCCTGGGGCTGCTTTATGCTACAAACATTCAGACATTTGGTTTTAATTTCCCCAGGCAATTCCTGTTAACCCTGTTTCCTCCCTTCCCCCTCCTTAAAAATAAATCTCTAGCTAAATTAAATGGGCCAAATTAATCCCTAATGCAATTCCACCAACTCGGATAGTTAGACCAGCATGATGAGTCTTGTCCCCATATGATCAAGCAATCATTTCTATTTGAGACCTTAAAAAGCTCATTTACTGCTCTAAGAATCTTTACTTTGACAAAAATTTTGCTTCACAAAAGCATATAAACATTTAGATCGGATGAAAAGAGACAGATGTTGCAGAAGAGCCTAACCACTATTTTATGTAAAAATATACTACAAAGTGTAGGTGCCTCTGCAGGTAGATCTGCAGAGCAAGATTTCACCTCTCTCCCTGCCTCTCCCAGGATACAGTTGAGCTCCTTTCAATAGGTCTTAGAAGAAAACTTCACAGTTGTTTTTTCCTGAGAACAGACCTCAGGATCTGAGTGTTATTAAGAAAAAGCCATGTGACCTAGTGCACCACATGGAACAGCATCCTTGAGGGAAAAGCAGAGAGCTGTGGGGAGATCAGATGCACAACTTTGTTTCCCATTGCTGGTTTGAACACATCACATGTTGCCCACAATCAGAAGGTAACTACAGGAGAAATGGGTCTATTTAGCTCTAATTATGGTAGAGTGAAATTAGATATGTTTATTACTCAGAGATTATGGGAGGCACTCTGGGCATATGATTAGAATCCAGGTTAATTACTACCTTCACTGGGTGCAAGTGATACCACAGCATAAACAAAGTCCTACTTAACACCCAGCTGGGTTTCATTTCTGCTTAACCACTTTTCTTTTTTTTCTTTTTTAGTTAATCATTGATTAACTAAATAATGTTCCTTCTTTCCTATAAAACCCAACCAAGATATTTTTTTATTTTGTTTTGACCCTGGAGAAAACAGGAGATGTGGAAATTAACACCTTCCACACAAACATGTCTGTAAAACTCAGGAAAGAACAAAATATATGTTTGGGGTTTTGGCTTTGGTTTGGGTTGGTTGGTTTTTTTCCTTAATTCACATTAAAATCCAAGAGGTGATTGATTAATTCCAGGTTCTGGCTTCCAAAGAATGCTTTTTATTCCACTTCAACAAAAACTGAAACATTGACACTTGGATTTAGATAATATTGCCTTTTCCTACTCCTCCCCTTCATTAAGCACAATTAATTTGTAATTAATTGACAAACCAAGATCTCTCCCTCAGTTGCATTAACAATTGCTTGAAAGCAACTGGAGCTGTGCATATATAAATGTCTTGTGGCATTTGATACTGATTCAACAGAAAGGGAACACTAAGTGCTGAAGCACTGAATGAACAGGCACAGATGGAGCAAGCAAGTAGTTAAAAAGAGGAGCTTGCAGTGAAATGTGGCAGTAGTTCTGAAACAAGACAGAAATTATAAAAATGTCAGTTGACCAAAGTGCTCTTCTGCTCATGTTAAACTCAGGCACCTCAGTCAAGTAACCAAAGCAGTGGGTTAGGAAGAGAAGCTGCCATTGCTGAGAAGAGAAATGGGCACTCCAGCCCCAGGGTAACCATTCCACAGCCCTCTGGAGCAGCTGGAGCAGCAGTGCCCAAGCTCCCCCCACATGCCGGAGGCAGCACATTCCACACACTGGAGCCCACAGCACTTCCCGGGGAGGGAGTTGGCAGAGACTCCCCTGAAGGATGCTCCCCAAAATGCTTCTTTTGGGCTGTTCTTCTCAGCTTGGGGCACCCTGAGGAGCAGGTCACCTGTCCCAAACCTGATCTCAGCCACAGGCTGGCTGCTGATGCACTGGCTCAAAGAATTGATTTGAATCCACGTTTGCACACTGCAGTTTGTAAACAGTCCAACTTTCTACATACCTCGGATCAAGGAGACTCCTCAGGAACTGGAAGAGCAAGAACTGGTCCTGTACAACAGGAGGAGACACAGTATTGTTATTTTAAATAAAATGCTGTAAAACAGTGATCCTTGAACCATATCCACTGAAAAAAACAGTTCCCAGCTGCTGCCTGCTGAAGGAGCTGCTTCAGGCATGTCTTGCACAAATATTCTGAGGATGTGTTTGGCTGACAACAGCTCTGCTCTGGGACTCCAAGCCATACTGAACCCCAACTAAAAGCTGTAACCAGCAGCTCTGAGCTCATGCATTTTTATGGCCAGAACTCTACAAACAGGCCAAATAACTGAGATGTAGCAATTCCCATCAGTGAGTAGCTATAAGCCTATTTTTCTTCTGTTTCTGACACAGCAATACCTCCCCATGACTCTTAGCAATATTTCCTACAGAAATGACATCCCTACTATACAGAAGCCCCAAACTAATTGAGTTTGACACTTCACCTGCAGGTTGGAGATGATGCTCTCGAGCTGCTCGCTGAAGTGAATAGCTGCCAGGTCAGCTGCTTTACCTGGGCTCAGCACCAGCAGCTCCTTTGGGGGGGGAAACACAACCAAATTAATTCTTTTTGACTTCACAGGCAATACAATTATGCAGCACCACTGAGCCCATCCATACTGTAACTGCACCTTTGCAGAGATGCAAGTGTAAGACAACAAACACCACTGCACAAAGAGAGGTATAGAAAAAATAGAAGGGTATTTGGTAAAAAAGGATTTTTGAAAGTTGATGGTTTTGCCATGCACAAGGCCTTGAAGAATACAAAACTCCTCACACCAAGAACCCACCTCAGTCCTAAGGAGAAGAAGTTATTCATCAAGTTTTCTAACAACTGCCTTTTCCCCCTGCCAACAAGACATTCCCAGTGCCAACTGTGAGCCAGCAGGAAAGAGGAAACAATCAACCCTTGGGAATTTCTCAGTCCAATGGAAACAGTGTTTAACTGGCTTGAACTGAACCAAACCAGAGGTTTAAAAGCAAGTTTCCTGTAACTGTTCACCATAGCTGATACCTGTCCAGACACGAAAAAGCAATTTCTTTATTGTAATACAAGGAAACAAGAATCATTTAGATGCCTGTGGGTTTCTGCTTTCTGTCAAGCTTGCGCTAAAAGGCTTCATATCATACAAGTTTACACAACCAGCAATGTGAGGTTTTTCCTTCTAACCCTTCCAAATGCATCCACACTTCCAAATAAATGAGAAGCAACAGCTGCAACACAACATTGTGCACCTGGTAACCCTTCCCAAAAGCCCGTGCTGAACCTAAAAACAAGAAAACATTTCTTTACTGAACAAAACCAACTGTTACAGCAGTGAAGAAGGAAAACTTTCAGAAATGTACATCTGGGGAAAAACCCAAACTGAAGGTCCTTAGCAGTTGCTTGGCCTCCAGGCAGACATAGCAGCCACTGAATACAGCCAATGCCAGCAACAGACTGGGGCAAAGGGAAGCAAGGAAGAGCCTGACTGTTCCACGAATTCTTTAGGAAGAGCTGTCACAGACGATGCCTTTGGTGAGGTTTCCAGAGGAAAACCTGCCTGCTCCAGAAGAAGCTCTGCAGTGTCTGACCCCACAGCTTTACTGCACAAGCTCAGCCCCACACCGTGTCCCCATGACTCTTTCACCCCACAAACCCAGGCAGTCCAAAGCACCCAAGAGATCTTAAGCACAGCAGTGCAGAGGGACACAGAAAGGAGGCAGTGGGAGTGCCTTAATCTACTTCTCTCTCTGGACAAACCCTCCCAGGGAGTCTCCAGGACTGCTGCAGGTAGGAACTGCCAGGCTGGAGGCAGCTGGCCCCATCTCCCTGTCTGGAACCAGTGCAACCTTCAGAGCCCATACCCCAGCAAAACATTCGGTGCTTGGGTTTCTGTCTTCTCTCAGGTCTGAACAACCTGCAAACATGGTACTGCTTAGACAGCCCTTGAGGGGACAGAACTGACACAAGGCATGTGGGTATGAGGGCAGAAAAGGACCCTTGTGTGACTGAAGAGAACAGAGTTTATTTTTTAAAGATAAACATCAACGAACAATGACTGTGAGATGACGGGAAAAATGAAAAGTGGCACTGATCACAAACTCCACTTTCTGCCATACAATCACCAGGAAATCCTCTCCAGACACTGCTAGTTTTGCCTGAAGAGACTGGTTTGCTGCATTCATAGCTCAGCAAATGACAGCTGTCCTAAGAGCTGAAATCACAGCTTCAACCCAGTAAAGTAAAGTATTATTTACTGTTCCAAATCTTTTGAATGTCTGAGAGCAGGATTAACACAATGGAAAAGGACAAAAGCCCACAGCAGCCATCAGGCTGCTGAACCACCTGGTTTACCAATCCTGGGAAATAGAAGATGCCAAAATGAATCAGGGAGCTGACCTCTGTGACAGTACCTAAGAAAGGTGACCCACAGAGCCCATCATCTGTCCAGCAGCTCTCTGGGGGACCAGGGATGCAGCAGAAGAAGGAAGCACACACAAGAAGCAGCACAGCAGCTGCAGCCTGCCCAACCTGGCACCCCAGTTGCACTGATGAGGTTGCACTGAGTCAGCAGTGCTTAGACTCAGCACAACCAGTCCCACAGCTCTGCCAGTGCCTCTGGAGAGGGGCTGTGAGCTCAGTGAGCCCCATGTCAGGCAGCAACACTCCCAGAGTTTTTTTGTTCATTACCTTTTGAATCACTCTCCCTCTTGGTCCATTTTCTCATTAGTCATGCACTACTTGCAGATGCTAGTAGAAACTAAAAGTACTCTGGATGTGCCCATTAGCTTTTTGTCTGCCTCACAGGATACAGATTCTGTGGTCATTTTCTGCTAAGGAGTGTTGTCTGCAAGGCCAGTTTTACAGACAGAATTATTTTCCTGGCTTATCTCCAGATCACCCTGGTGGGGACTGACAGCACCTTATAGGAACTAGAAGTATTACAGATTCCCCACATCTACTGACTGGACAATCATTTCAGACATCTCCATCCCCTGAAGACGACAGAGACTGAAAACATGGGAAAAATTATTAGTTGGAGAAGTCAAGCAGCAGTCTATGTCTTACAGAGAAGTCATGACCCCATCATTCCCCAGGTTAGCAGTGCCAGGGCACCAAGGCTGAATGCACTTATCAGTGTGAGGAATCAGGATGAGGAGCTGGATCCTCCAGCCTGTGAGGTCAGTGATTTCCATATCCTGCCTTGCTGCTGCTGCATGCTCAGGAGATTGAACACTTGCTAATGGATCCCTCTCCTGCTCCACAGCACTCACTACCCATCACCCCCTGAGCAGGCACCATTATCCAAAGAGCAGCACTTGAAACCAGGAAGCCCAGGAAGCCAGCCTGACTCTGGGAGAGGCACTTAGACTAATGTGTGAGAGCTCTGAGCTGACGTCAGAGCTGTCTCAACAGCTGTGACTCAGCACCGGACACTTGTGCTTCTGGAAAAGCACCCAGCACATCCAAGAGCCATCAGCAGGAGGTGAGGGACCGTGGGTGCAGGAGATACTGTACCTACCTCTATATGGTCCAAAGCTTTCTGCCACACCAGCTGCTTCTCCTCAGCACTGTAGCCAGGCATGGACAGGATGTTGTGGATGTAGTTGAAGACTTCTTCCTGTAAGGCACAGACCCATAAATGCTGCAGTGTGTTCTGCAGCACCACTGACAGCACTGGCTTTTGGAAACCAGAGTGTTTCCAGCAGCCTTGGCATGACCTCAGGGCTAGTCTTCTCCAAGTAGGTCAGGATGAGTTATCTGCAGGGAGGCTGTATGTCCCTAAAGAGTTCCTGAAGGAAAAGAGAGCTGAGGGGAACCTGGTGCTAATGTGTTAAGCACTGAGGTCAAAGAGAATTTGTTCTTCCCCTACCAGAAATGTCTCCCTCTTGCCTACAGGGAAAAAGGACAGGACATCACTTGAGCTAGGAGCCCAGGCAGAGAGAACACTGCCAGAGGGTAGCCCAGTTTTCCCAGCACATTCCTGAGCTCCTCCCTGACACTGGCTTCTCCCCCAGCCTCTCCTGCAGTGTCCCCAGCTGAGGTGCTCTCCTGTGTCATGGTTTTCAACCACCTCACTATCACAACCTCCTTTTCTGACTCCTTCACCCACACAACATTCAGCACTGTGGGTTTATAAGGACCTGGTGAGGTCACATTTGCCAGTCTCTCATCCCAACTTTTGTCAGTGGTAGGGAAGGGAATACCTCAAAAACTGTGACAGGTACGCATGCAGGTAATGGCAGTGAAATAATAAGGGTAGAGAGCCTGTGTGCAGGGGAAGAAATGTGGGAACCAATGGCAGAAACAAAAAAGTACTGCAGTTAGCCACATCTGCAATAAATCCCACCTTGCACTCAGGTTTGATGTACTAGCACTAGATTTAAAAATAAAGAAAAACTCTGAAACTTAAAAAAAAAAAAAAAAAATCAGCTCCTCTGCACTAGACAGACAAAAACAGCTTTGACTACAACTAAGAAATCTGAACTGTTAAGGGCATTTTTAAGGTAATTATGCTAGAAGAGCAAGGCAGATGTGCCCAGTCACTGTGGCCAGCAGGACAGGCCGCATGGCCACGAAGCAGAAAGGCCAAGAGCACCAGAGTTCCTCACCTTCCTCAGGGGATCCCGCAGGTAACAGCCGATGATTTTGTCATAGCGAAGCTGCCGTTCATACATGAACTCACAGATCTGATAGCTGAAAGGAAGAGAAACTTCCCACATCAGGAAAAGCACTCAGCTGAGCCAGCACAAGAGACAGGCAGCATTTGGAAGTGTCTTACATTGGGGTATTCAGCACACAGGCTGGGTGGCTCCAGTGTGCTGGAGTGCCATTTGTACCAGCCTCAGGCCACCAACCTGCCCAACCGCCCTCCTCTGGGAAATTATCACACAGAACAGAGAAAAGTGGACTTACAAGGAGAGAGGCAAGGGACAGAGGATAAAAACTCTTAATGAAATCAGGTCTCACAGGTTCTGCTCTCAGAGATGATCTTTGTTTCCACAATACTCTGCTCTAAGTTAGGTCAATGCACTACACTTATTTGAAGAAATTCACTGAACATGACTCAACAATGTGTTATGACACAGTTTCCTACCTTCACATTTTAATAAACATCTTCAATATTTTGAGACTTTACATAAAATCAGATGTAATTGAGTCAAACCAAATCAAGAGTCTGATAATTAATATTACACTATAGCTCTTTCAGCTCTGGAAGTGGCTGAGCTGGGAGCCTGGCTGTCAAATTTTCTGAAGCAAGGAAAAAAAAAATGTGTTTACTGACTCTGAAAAATTTGACTGAGTTACTCCTTTTAGGACACACAAGAGAACAGGAATGGCACATGCCCCCACTGTTCTCCCTCTGGTCCCTTTGTAGCATGGTGGATGTGTTCATGTAACATCCAAACTCACGGCCTGGATGAAGATGCCCTCCCTGGCTGGCTTTGCTCTGGCATGACAGACTCCTTCTGGAACCATAAAGCATGTAAAGGAGATGCTGGAAATTTTCAGCCTTTTCAGACACTGTTTTGGTCTCTCCTACTCAATTCTAAAATGAGTACCATGGGGGTGGCTCCAGACCGCTTCATGCTTTTAAAGCCACCTGTGGGTCTCACCCCAACCAGGCATCTCCATCTGCCAGGGGTAGAGCACTCCAATATACAACTGTACCTCTGAACACAGCCTGGGCTCTAGGACAGGGAATGTCAAAACTCATCAAGTCCCACAGGGTTTCTCCTGAAGGGTTTCCACAGCTCTACCCCTTCTTTTCTTAACAATGCTTTCTCTGAGAACACCCAGGAAAGACAGTCTGGGACTAAATGTGAACATCTTAAATTAAGCATAATGTGAACGAACATGGAAAATAACCCCAAACACAGTTACAAAGTAGAAACAAGAAAAGTGGAGCCAAGAAAGATCTGTGGAAGAGATTTAAAGGCGGTTTTTATATATTGTGTCCAGCAACTCACAACTCAGCCTTCTCTGCCATTTGGATAAGGCGGCTCTCTTCAAACTGCACGATCCCTCCTGCCTGGAGCAGCTCTAAAAGGACCTGCAGGGATTGAACACCAGTTATTTACAGGGCAGCAACAGCAGCTCAACAGCCAGTGCCACTACAAGTACACAGCTCCTGCTCCATTAAACATGGTAAGAACACAGGGCTGACTTTATTGATTTGTTAATTGACAGTCCTTTAACTAGGAAGGACATGAGCTTATGAGAACTTTCCTGCCTCTGTTCTTGCTCCTGCAGGCAATGCTGGATGGGACCCTTCCCTCCCACTGTGTCCAGCATGGCCCAATATTCCCATGCCCATGTCTGGCATGTGACCCAAAGCCCACACTCACTCCCAAGGCCAAATTCTGCTCCACAGCCTGGCCTTGCCTGGTGCTCCAAGGAGCATTCCCTGGAAGGCTCTTACCTGCTGCCTCTCGGAATGCCGGGAATCATCATCTGGGCTGCACAGGAACTCCAGCACCTGTGCCAGGGGAGAGGCTGGTGTGAGCCAGGCCTGGCTGGCACAGCTGGGAGCACAAACTGATCAGCACACCCTGAGCACCAGCAGTGGCAACAGCAAACCACCACACAACGGGGCCATCTGAATGTACCTGGAACCAAACTGGGAATACTGGAATGGCAGAGAACTGCTGAAAGACTCCTGAGACGGAAACACAGGACTCTGCACCAGGATCTAGAACCAAACTTTAGGGAACCCAGGAAATATAAAAGAACTCAGGGAACCCCAAGTTTCTGCTTCGGACTACACACCAAACAAATAGCATCACTACACTGACCTACTCTCCTGGACTGTGCCATCTCATCAGGAAAACAAGAAATTATGTAATTCATAACTTTTAATATATGTGGAATGAAAGTGTTTAATCCAAAACTCTGTTTAATCCAGAGAGTTCTTCAGTCTTAAATTAGGACCAAGGACATATATATTCTAATTCATTTTTATTAGTGCTCATACACCCCTATTATCATCACAGCAACACTGCTGCAGCCAGTGAAGCCTCCTCCTCTGTCCCAGGAATTTCTGGGACTTAAGCTGGGATACAAAGTTAACTCATGTAAGCTTTGGGCATACATTGGTGTAAATTCCTTTTTCAAACAGCAGAGAAGGTAGTGGCCACCTGAACTAAAAATTACCAACTACACTTATAAGCTCACTAATGTAATTTTAGCTGACACCCCTTATGCCAGACTGGCTTGGAAGGGACCTTAAAGCTCATCCAGTTCCACCTCTCTGCCATAGGCAGGGACACCTTCCACTAGACCAGACTGCCCAGAGCTTCATCCAGCCTGGCCTTGAACACTTCCTAGGATGCAATGCTGTTTGTCCCACAGTTCCAGCCAAGCTGAAACACTGCACTGTGCTTCCATGGTCTGTCCTACTCTGCCCCTGGGAAACCACAGCAACAGCCCAGCAAGATGCCACCTGGTTATAATGCACCAGTACCTCCAGATCTGCTCCAGTCTACAGCACTGACCACACTTTCTGCAGAGGTGCATCCTGCTTGGAATGTCACACACACTCAGGAATACTTGCCTGGTCAAACAGTGTCCTGTTGACAAACAAGGTGTTGTTGGGCTTGGCGAGCTGCCGGGCAAGGAAGGTAAAGAGACAGCCAACCTGTGATGGGGTGAAGTCAGAATTCTCCACCATGACCTGAGAAATGTTGGAGAGAAAAGGGAAAAATAAATCCTCAAGGAATTGATTCTGCAGCCGCCTTTCAGAAAGTTAACTGGGACAAGAAGAAATCCCTGTGAGCCATTGTGTCTCCTCCTACCCCAGACACCTCCTGGTGTTAGTCCATCCTGAAGGTCAAACACAAGTCCCCTTCTCCAGCATTCAGCTGTGTCATGTGAAGACACAGGCAGTGGATGTGTCCTTGCTAAAGCACTTTTGTCCCAAAGCTGAAGAGGCTGCACCTCTCTTCCCTCTACTCAAGGGAAGAATTCTTGCATGTCCCTGTTTTTCAGGTGTGAAGATGCTCCAAACCCACATTTACCTCTGCCTATGTAGCCTGTGTTGCTTATGGGACATGGAACAGCTCCTGAGCAGAGAAATGTTGCCACATGGTTAAAGTACAATTATTATAGGAGAAGACAACCCCAAACACCTCATTTCAAGCCCCATTTCAGCACTTCAACTGTGGCATGCAACAAACTACTCTAACAGCTCAGAAACGACTGCAGGTTTGGGGAAAGTTTTTCTCACATTATGTTAGCATTAGTCTAACAACTTTTAGAGAAACTTGTGGCTGTGCTGACTTGAAATTACAGAAAAAAGGAATATCTAAGAGTCACTACAAAAGGGACTGGAAACCCAAGAAGTGCTTTTCACCTGTCTGGTGTAAAAAACATGAGCCTGATGTGTCCTGACTTGGTGTCCCCTGCTTCAAAAAATCCTAAACCCCAAGTGAACGTGAAATGCCCCTGTTTGGAGAGTCCCCTCTAAGAGCAGTGTGTTTAAGCTGGGAGGAAATCCACTGCCTGGACAACTCTGTCAGCTAAGATCTAAGAACTGCTGTAGCAAAGCCCATGGAGCAGCTCACAGTTTATCATCTCATTCACTTGGAGCTGGGGGGAGTCAATCGATTTCTTCAAGTGACCCAGAGTTCCAGACCCCAAGAGATGCTAATGGTTTTGCGACACAAGAGAGGCAGGCAGGCCAGACACGTTACAGAATCAAGCAGAGCTCTGCTTGAGACACCAGCTAATGTAATAATTCTTTTCCAGTTTTCATTTTCTGTTGAAAAAGGCTATTTCTTACAGGAGCCTAGTCAGAACAGCACTACCTAACACCATTAAAAATTATCCACTGAAATATCTGGAGTGTTTTATTAATTTTAGCTTTGTTTTTCACAAATTATGTCCTTGTCATCTATGTGAAGGTGAACATACTGCATCCCTGGAATAGAGCAACTTCCCAGAGGCTGCAGACCAGCCACACAGATGATTCATTTGGCAAAGTTTTGATCAGCATTAGCAGAATGTCTGTGTTCACCAAAATATATTAAAAGCAGAGCTATTTCCTAGATGTTTTCTTTATTGCTAATGACAAATTTAAATTGAAAGTTTCAAGAGTTTTTAACTTTTATCCAAAAGGACAGCAGATTCCAGACCAAAGGACTGACAGTTTTCTTAACACCATACTGTTTGCCTGAAGATGCAATGCTGCAGCCCTTCTCAAGCTGCCCTCCTGCTGCTGGTGCCATGACAGGAATACATCCCCAGCAGCTCTGGAACATGGCTGCAGTGTGCCACCTCCTGCTAACAGCAGCTCAGGACACAAACCAGAGGGGCTGAGCCAGCACAGGGCTAAAACACCCCTCAGAGCCACATCCTGTTTGGGCAGGCTCACAAAACCCCTCACAGTGGCATTGTCTCAGCCCACCGCAGCAGCACTGCCACCCAAGTCACTCACCGTGCCCTTGTCACATCTATCAGTGATGACAGGGACAGGGAAATGCTACTTATGGTATGTTTATACATAAACAGCCTCCAAGTGGAGTCACTCGTGATTAATGGTGACAGCTTGGAGGGGAAAGCAAACGGCGCTTGGCAGCAAGAGCTTTTCATGGGAACATCCATTGTTGGAAACAGGGGCTGGGGGTGACAAGTGATTTCCAGAGCACCAGGCTGATAACTGACATTCCTCTTCTCTGCTAAACTAAAGATAGGCCTGTCATCCTGGAAATGCTGCATCCCAAACATAGCACTGGCAGGCACGGGGAGCAGGGATTCAGCAGAAAAGCAGTGGCACCCTGCCAAGCACAGGATACTTGGGACCTTTTTCATGCTCAGAAGCAACCAGGGAGGAGATTCAATGAGCAGCAGATCAAAATAAGTTTAACGGTGCAGAAATGAGAAATTTGACAAAGCACCACCCAGGTGAAATCACAGGAAAGGAGACCTCTCTGTCAGCATATTTAAAGTGCATGAATCATCACTTCTGAATATCCAACCTACAGCTTTGGATGAGGTGAATCCATGCTCCTGCCCAGCACCTTCTCAGAGGTGTCAGCCAGGGCAGGACTGGAAACACCTCCTCCAGATTACAGGCTGTACTGCAGAGCACTGCATGCAATTAGTCAGATACAAACAGTTCATTTTTAGGCACACTCACTTTCAGAAGAATGTCCACAATTCTCTGTTGATACTCCACAGCTTGCTTATCATTCTTAAAGTCTTCAAAAGTCTGCAAGAGGCAAAACACTGACACCTTGAGCAGAATCTCTCAGAATAACAGCAAACACAAAGCAGCAGCCACATCACAAAGCAGCCATTGCTGGTTTAAGTCCTTTTTCTGCATATCCCTAAACAGCAGGTTCCAAGATATAATTTGCTCTTTTGTAACTACCAAAATGGTTTTTACACATTCAGGTAAAAGTAATGGGTCCAAATAGACACAGGAAATTCTAGAAATTTGGAAAGTAAGAAAGACAGATTTCCATGCAGGAGATAGAGACAGGCACTAGAACACTCTTTACAAATACATTATTCTTGTTTTTCCTCTGTTTTAAAGACAGAGGAAAAAAGAGAGTTCTGTTGCCAGAACTTTCACTGTGTAATGCCATGTTCATCACTCTGTATTTAAGGCCACAAAACACTACTGTGATTCCCTCTGATATCTCATAGGAAAAGCACCAGAACTGTTCCTGCCCCAAGCCAGGAACTCCTGGTTTAACTAAAGCACAGATTTATTGACAGGAACCTCACTGACGATGGGAGAACTGGCAGAGCACCTTCCTCTCAGAAAGGCAGGGTCTCTTACCAGAGCCAGCACATTGAGGAATTCCCGCGTGTCAAAGTGCAGCAGGGTCCGAACGTAGGGATACACCTCCTCATCCACAGACCCCTCGGCTGAGTGCAGCCGGATCAGGAACTCAAACACCTGCAAGGACAAGGCAAGCAAAGACAGCACATTTCCTATGGATTTCAGATAACTGGGAGCACAAGTGTGTGGGAAAGCAGCACTGTCATCTGCTTTGCACTTCAGCTTTAGAGCCCCTTAGGAGTTACTGGTTCTTATTTGAGTGGTGTTTCCTGTTGCTTGTCAGCCCCTCCTCAGAATCACCAACCAATTTAAGATCAATCAAAATTTAAGATCAAACAGAAATAAAGGCTTATTTATACTTGCAGATGGATGCGTGTGAAATCAGAAAATTCCCTCCCCTTCCTGGCAGCTCCTCTTTATCCAGGGCACAGCTCCTGTCCTTGTCAGCAGTTCACTTGGGAAGAGCCAGTCAATCTGCCCCCTCACCGTGAGGCACAAAGCTTTTGGCACTGCAAAGACTGACGGAGGTGCATTTCAACTCTGTCTCTTCCACTGACTTTGCAGTTCATGAAATTTGAGGGCATCTTCCAAAATAAACTCCCTTTACTGAGTCCCTGACAGAGGTGCCCAGACAGTCCCAGGGAACCAAGAGGGCAGGCTCAGCTGCAGGTGTCTCAGCCAGGCTCCCAGCAGAGCTGGCTGCCAGCAGGAAGGGAGCAGGTGGCTCCAGGCTGGAGCAGCACTCAGGAATACGTGTCAGGTACACACTGGGATCCCACAGACAACTGACAGGCCATGTGCTTTCCCAGCCACCCCCTGCAAGTGTCATGTTCCCCTATCTACTCCTGTTCTGAGTTCATTTTCTGTCAGCACAGTGGCAGTGAATCCAGAAGGAATTAGCAGCTTGCCTGTCAGATCCACACCTTCCCTGCTGACCTCTGGCAGCTAGGAATGCTTAAGAAAACAAAACAAACCCACCAAACAAAAAGGTGTTACTTAAGCCCAGCTCTCAGGAACACCACTAGGAACCAGAGAAAGGAGAGGCTGGAGGCTCTTCCCAGGGCTGCTGCTGCTGACTGAGCTCCTGCTTCCCCTCAGAGCCTGAGAGGGGGCAACCCAACAATCGTGGGAGAGGGCAACAGGCAGTGCTTGGCCCAGCAAAGTGGAGTGGGCTGGTTTGCACAGCTGCTGAGGAAAGAGGCTGCAGGAACCCAGAACTACCACATACATAGAGCTACAAGTTCTGGACTAGGAAACAAAATCCAAAAACAGAAAAACCACAAACAAAAACCCACCCCACATTCAAAAAACAGCTGTTCTATTGTACTGCAAAGACACTGTGCAAAAGAAAAAGCACTTCCTTCTCATTGGAACCCTGAAATGCTAAAAGCACCAAAAAAAAATATTTGTTGTAAAACCAGCCAGAAACTTAGGAAGAAGGTTTGTGAGCACAAAAAGTGATGATAAGGAACATCCTGTTTCAAGAAATTGTCAGATTAGTCCAAAGGAGTCAAAAGTCTTCAACAAACCTACAACTAGGAGCTACCTAGAGACATTTCTCCCCAGTGTCAATCCCCTGTCACATGCATTTGAAAACAGGGAAGACCCTCCCATATTTGACATGTTAAGTTTACAAAGAAGAAACAGCTACACATTTCAGGTAGCTCTGTGGTAAAGAGTAAGGCAAAAAACCCAATCACTGAGAACTCTGTGTTCCCATCCTCCAATTTACAATTGAAAGAAAAATATTACATTTAAATGTTCAGACACAACAACTGCTTGATTTCATCAGTTAAAAACTAATTTTGTAACTACAGTAAGATACACTCATATCACAAAGATACAGACTGATAATAGTTTTCCCTTGGAAACCCATGAAACAAGACATATGCAGCTTCTTCTACAAACCTCATGTGAGAAAGTTGCCTTCCAAGAGGTTTCTCACCTGATTTTTCACCAGAGGGACCAGATCTTCAGGAATATCACCCAACGGATACGCACGGCCTGCCAAGCAGCAGCTACAGAAAAGGAAGGGAAAGGCATGTTAATACACCTGACATTAAAGACATTGAGAATTGTTCATTTTTCTACTTAATTTTCAGGACACCCTTAACATAAGGCAAACCAATTTATTTTGTAAATCATGAAAGCAAGAAGCATGCCAGGCAACACTGCTGTTAATACACACTGAGCCAACGCACTGCATGAATTTGCAGTCATTCCACTGCAGGAAAATAATGGGAAAACTCAGTGTCTCCCCCAAAATTTTCAATTTTAGGAAGCTGGAGTAATGCAGAAAATAACTTCACAATTTTGCACAGACTGCAGAAAGGGGATTCACTAATGAATCCCTCCTGTGCAAGCTCCTGTAAATGACAGGGAACCCAGCAAGGAACAGCTGAGCTATCCCAAAAGGAAAGGCACAACATGGCCTGCTACAAAACATGAGGCTGCTGAGCCCTTGGTCAAGGAGCTCTGTGTCTCACACACAACAAAGCCAAATTGTGAAATTAAAAATGTACATCAGCAGTAACCTGGGCTCTAAGCCTCCAACTTGATCCCTCCTATTCATGTACACCACAGGCAACAGGAAGGGATTTTAAATTTAAGTGAGCTGTAGTGAGTACCCACTGCTATTTTACACAATCTCTCAGAACCTGAAGCTCCCAATAAGATTCTGCAACTACAGCAAGTTTAAAATCTGGTGCCACCACCAGACAACACCTCACACTTTCTGAAGGACCTTACCTTATATACACAAGCAGCTTGTTGCCCATTACCACCTGCTCATCTACAAAACAAAAATTATTCGTCACCCTCTCTTCAGCAAGACAAGAGACAGAGACAAAGTTCTTCTCCCACAAAAACAGAGTTTATCATACAAAGTAGAGTAGCTTTACAAACAGTACTAGAGGACACTTCTGTTCTCCAAGACCCTTATATTGGGTATGTATTCCCTTTTTGCATCTCTTCCTTGGAAGTGACTACGGACGTTCAAAATACCAAGTATCAAAAATAGAAACCTTAAAAGGGAAAGCATTCTGTACCTGTGAGAGACTTTCCAGCATTCAGTGGAGGAGCAATGACTTTGAACAGCTTCTGTAACAAGAAAAAAGGCAGTTCTCAAGCAGCTGGAAAATCTCAAAGCAAAGAACCTGTGTGGTTTCAAAGCAGAGATCAGTGGGGTGTCCTCCCACAGAAACTCTTTATCACCATGTCTTCTAATTAACAGGCACAGAGGACTCCAAGACATGGCAAAAGATGTTTACAGCTGATTTTATGAAAAAACAGCTTTCATTCCATCACCTCTAACCATAAGCACAGGCCACACTAAAGCAAAGCAATATTCAGCAGTATCAGAGGTCAGTCAGAGCATAACCCACCAGCCCCACATCCTGTTCCTGTATATCCTGGAACAAACACTTCCACCACTCAGCAGGGTCACCAGAGCCTAGTTTGGGCACGCAGAATGAGGATTTGTCTAAACACTTGCCTTTAGAAAGCAAAGTTATTTGTACTCATACAGCTACTGCTCAGTTTTCAGAAGTCCTTTTTAAAATTATGACCACCTAAAGAGCCTCCTTCCTTAGAAAAATCAAATGAGATTACAGCTGCTAAAACATAGGCAGGTGAAGATTTTCCCATTCTAATGGTCCCAGCTCTCTATTTCAGCACTACTGAGAAAATACCAGCAGTGCTTCCATGGTGAAACACATTGGGGTTATAGAGCCATTGGCACATCTCCAGAATAACCAGCACAATCAACGGGGCCTTCAGAGAGCCTTACAGTGAATCCTGTGCTTCCTGCTGAGAGATTTCTTCCAAATGCTCAGAACAAGGCCTGCCTCAAGCAAGGGCTGTTTCTGGCCTTTTTTATGAATTGTGTACATGCAGTCTCCTTAAATAATCATGTTATTATCTTCTGCTGCTTTTCCTTTTTATTTTATTAACATGACTATATTTCCTGCCCTAACTCTGCAGAGGATTTCTGCCTCAGCAGGGAATTTGGTGTTCTAAAGGACAGTAGTTACAAATTACTTCTCTCCTCTACTGCATCCAGTGAAATAAACTGCACTCGTCACACACGATTTCCCCCTTGAAATGGAAATTAGCAAGAAGGCAGAATACAGAGAATAAAATAAGGCTTTGGGTTTGAAATGCTGTTTCTCAGGAAGGTGTCCAGAACACCCCAGCAACCCCTCCTGCAGGAGCAGCTCTCCCACCTCCATGGGACTGATGAAGTCGTTCATCCCGCTGTTGTAGACGTAGATCATGGCATCGTACAGGCGGTTTTCCCAGCACAGCAGAACCACCTGCAAGGCAGCAAAGCACAGGCCAGCTACACAGCTGCTCCCAGCTCACAGTTTTCTCACTCCCCAGGCCCTGTCCTTGTACTTCCATCATCCAAGAGTACAACTTAAAGCACAATGAGAATTTCCACTTTCAGAATCAGTCTCTCTGAAAACCCCAAACCCCCCAAAGGAGTGTTCAACTTATTGCTGACACAGCAAGCATGGAATCTAACTGTCTAGAGTCTAACATCCATATGAGGTTAAAGAATAAATTTTAAAAATCCAGTACTTCAAAAATCTTGCTTGCAGTAGTTTGGTTGGGTTAGTGAATCATAACATCAAATCTCCACACAGCTTCACCCTTGAAATGGAAAGCCATGCCATCAGACAACAGGACTGCTGAGCAGGAACACCTCCCTGCTCCACTAACTCTTGTGCAAAAGCAAGTACCCAAGATGACAAACACAACTCCAGCTTTCTGTGCTCCTGCAGCCTTTGATGTCAGGTAAGGTACTCAGAATGGGAAAGAGTGACTTGAAGGATTTTCCAACACGTTCACCTGCTGATGCATTAACCTATGCCAGGACAAAAAGTGGGGGAACAAAACACAGCCACACTCTACAATTCCCAACTCCCTGAATTTGATCCCAGGAACACAGGGAAACCCCATATGCCATGCTACACTTAGAAGTACAAGATGTTGTAACTGCTGATTTATTCAGAGGAGCTCAAAACAGTATGCAACACAACCACTCACCTGCTGGATGTCTAAACTGGTGATATCCATATGCACAATGCAGGCTTCCAAGTTTTCCAACCTGTTCTTGTCTTGGAAGTGAAGCAGCAAGTCTTTCATCACTTGAGCTGTGATTCCCATCAGCTTATCACTCAAGATATATGGCTCCAAGCACTCCAGAAAGATGCCTTTGGCTACAGAGTTCTCACTCATCTTGTCATATATCTGGTTAAATAATAGATCCCTAGGAGAAAGGAGAAGTTTAGCTATCAAATAATTTTATGAAAATCTCCTTGCCCATCTACTTTCCAAAGGCTCCAAATTAAACTCCATTTTCTCTGTATTTCCCAGGCTCGGGATATGAATGCCCTGTTCAGCTCCTGTACTGGGGCAAGTTACACAGCATAAACCAGCTAGGGATGTTGCAGCAAAAAAAAGTGTTATTAGAAGGGAAGTGATGAGAATGACAGAAAAATCTATGAAGGCAGGTTCTTGGTTCAAGGCAACTTTCCTTCCTCAACACAACAATGCAAATATAAGACATGGTTTTGTGTGAGCAGTGAGTTCCTGACTTCAGTGCTGGTTTTTAGGCACTCCTCTGAACTGTGATGTGACATGTGCCATGGAATGATGTGATGCAATTCTTCTACACCACGTGGTGTCACAGGAAACAGCACTGGGGGCTACCTGGGGTGCTGGGGCCTGCCCTGGGGACAGGCCTGCAAGGCCAGACTTACATGCGCTGCAGCAGGAGACAGTAATCCACGATGACAGGCACCACATCCTGGGAAACAAACACAACAAAGTTGTAGGGAATGACTGGCAAAAATCCTGCCAAGCAGCACATCCTGCAAAGCATGAAATGCAGCCTGGCCAACAGAGAGCAGAAACAATGAGGTATCTGACTCAGCTGGTAGCTGGCACAGTTACAGGTTTTCCATATGCTGATGCATATGGACAAAAGCTCTGCTGACACTCCTGCAGAGCACAGAGAGCACACGGATTCTGCTCTGCTACCCACTATACCCAAATCCTGACTTTGTGAGTGCATACAACAGGTGAGAGTTGAGCTGAACCACAGCAATTTTTTCCAAAAACAGACAAGTAATATCTGCAGCAAAACAAAGTTAATTTAAAAAGCCAAAGGATTTCTACAGGAGTCCTCTGGAGCACCATACCTGGAAGTGCTGCTCCATAACCTGGATTTTTCCTTGGTCAGGACATTTCTTCAGAGTCCGATCGGTGTAATGGAGAAGGATTTCAACCATCTGAATTACAACAAATAAGAAAACTCATCCAAATCCTATACTGAGGCCTTGCTTGGTAGCACATTTCAGACTGGCTTGGGGCTTGGCAGCACTCTAAGCTCTGCTGTCCCATTTTGGGTATGAAGTGCTGTGGGCAGGAAGGAGAAGTGGGAAGAGGCTGCCAAGAGATAGTGGTGTGACAATGGCACAGAAGTGCCCAGAGGGATATTGAAGGCCCACACTAACTTTAACTGACCACAGAGCTGGGCAGCCAGCTCAACAGCCAGTTTTCAGGCTGGTGAACACATCCTGAAGTACTAGGCTCATCTGGGCCATGACTTTACCCAAAGCTTAAGTTAAAGTATATTACACAGCAAAACATAGCTACCTGCAAACAAGAACAGAGCACAGCTAAATAATTATTGCAATAAGTGTGTGCTTTAAACACATCCCTCTCAGAAGCAAGTTCCTGTAAAAAATGAACTGGGTCAGTTGAAGAGTTTATTCCATGTTCACATAAACACAGAGCACAGTTTCCATCCTCGGAGTCAGCAAGTCACATACTGATGGACATGTGCCAAACAAAGGTCAGGGAACTCCAGAGTTACCTACACAAAAGGTTTCTCTTCACTGTGAGAGGACCAGAGATCTCCAGGCCTGGATGATAATGTCTCCTTTTGGATTCCTAATGCTGCAGATTTTACCCACACCTCTACCCAAATGGTATTACCAAGTTTTTTCTAAAATTCTGCTCCCAATTTTAGCAAGAGAGGAACATGTACATGTTCTAGAGTTAGTTGGATTAACTCATGGAGGACAGAAACTGTTGCTTTCAGGAACACAGTATCACACCAGCACACATGAAAATCTAGTTGGGAAGAGCTCAGGGACTCACTCTGTCAGCAATGACTGCTTTCCTCTTGCTCGTGTCCCCAGTCAAGCCTAGAAAGAATGAGGAATAAGGTGAAAACCAAAGCTTTTCTCATCTAAACTACCAACAGAAATAAAAAAACTCCACAGTTCAGATGCTAACACAAATACCCTTGAGATGTAGAAGTCAGGATATGTAAATACACAGCTTTATGTTCTACTTTTAGCCCTCTCTTCTTCCAAAAGGTTTGTTCTCATCACTTAAAGAGTGATCCAGCACAGGAATGGCAAGAACAGTTCTGAGTGCTGTTTAATACTGAGAGAACAATTAATGGAGAGCTGTCAAAGACTGTACATGAGGGTAATTGCTGGAGGAAGTCTTGATGCAAATAAGCTGAATAAAGTGCACTAGAAGGAAAAAATATAAATGCCAACTCAAAAAGACAGTTTTTCATTATTCAAAGCATTACAATCTGCTTTACTGTGCTATATCCATGCACTAAAACAAAACACATCTTCATATACCGGCAATTTCACAGCAGGATCCTGTCCTGGGAACTTGCATCCCACTGTCAAAGCCATCAGAAGTTATTTGCTGTAAAATCAATGTGTCCAGTATAACTCTGACCACACAAGTGGCAGTTCCTGGCATAATTAACACACTTCTCAAGCAACCTCCTTTGTAGGAAATGTGGTGCCAAAAGCCAGCATGTTTCTTTCAGTTCCTTGTGCAGTCAGGGGAGAGATCTGGATGAAAGCACTTGCTTGGCAGAGCTGACAGAGAATCACACTGAAAGACACCTACGGGTCATGCATGGCCTTCAGGAATATTTTAGCAGCTTGGATATTCAACATCTGGATCTACCTCCTTCATGGCAAAGTGACAACAGCATGGAATCACACACAGATCAAACCTGACTTTCATTTGAGTTGCTAAAGGGACTATAGTTAAAAAAAAATTTAAAAATCAAACTACTCTATATAAAGGTTGCTTCTGCCAAACTCAAAGCAACACATCCTATTTTCTCTTCTGCAATTCAATTCTGTTTTCTTCCCCTTAAAAGGTGATTCTTGTATGTGCAGATATTTAAAACCATCCCCAGAGGTGTCAGTAAGAAGCAAACAAGTCCAAACTTACCTACAACAGCCTTTGCTTTACCTTCATAAAAGGACCAAGCAAGAGCCAGGGCATCTGTGAGACGTTCTTGTTTCAGAAGGTGGTCAACTCTCTAAAATAACAAGGAATACTGGACCTCAGAGCTACAGAAAAGATGATTCCCTCTCCTTTAAGACTACCATTTCCCAGTAGTGGGTCATGGTTCCTGACAGCAAGGCAACAAGACACCTCAGAAGCTCTCACCACACTGCAGTAAAGGACAGGATCTCAAAGAGATTCTCTCAAATCGACATTTTCTGTTAGACTAAGAAATGTTAGGCCCCAGTATATCAAGTCCCTGTGGGGGGGGACATTTTAAGCCAGATGCTTGATGGATGAAGACCCCCAGCATTATTAACTGTCTGATAAACAAAGGATAAAAATTTTCTATTCCCCATCCTTGCCTCATCACTTGAATCACAACAGCTTGGAGTGAACAACTCTGCCATGCTTTCAGCAAAGCATGTACTCATCCTACCCCCTACTTTCTCCTGAGCTCACAGTCAGCAAGGACCAAAGCAGATCACAAGTATTTTCTGCTTTAAGGAACCATTAACACTCAAGGTCAAGCACCACTGGCCTTGGCATGATAGGTCAGTGTCAAAGAACTGTTTGAGAGAAGAGAGATTCCAGGTCTCAGCCCAGCATGCTGTCCTGCAGCAAGAACTAACTCTCAGCTTCACCCTAATCGCTACACACTCAATTCAAACTCTCCGTTAAGTCCCCTATGACAGAGGCACAACTGCAACACAGCAGAAACCATACAGCAATTTAGAAAGGGGCTGTCTCAGAGAACAAATTGTGTTTGACTTTGGAATTCCAGGAAAATCTGTACCTGAAATCATGGATCAGAACAAGACTCTCCGTTACAGCTCTCTAAACCAAATTCAGTGGTGAATGGCAGGAGCCAAAACTAGCAGAGAGAAGCAGCCATGGTAACTAAAACCTCAACAGAGCTCAACTGTTCATATCCTATAAAAGGTCCTGATACAATGTCACATGGAGTTTATAACCATAGATGAGGACAACAGCCCTAAAGCAACCTAAGCAAGAGGAAAAATGGTGAAGGTCACTGCTTGAAGGAGAAATGTGAGATTGCAAAGAAGTGGCTACCAGATCTCCTTGGGAATCAGTCTAGAAGCTGATTCTTGATTCACTGAAGCCTTCTACATATAGGCATAAGCTGAATTTACTACTAAAGTTTGCTGATGACCAATTGGGAGCATGTGAGGTGAGACAGAAGAACAGAAAGACAAGAGAGATGTGCCCTTGAAGCTGGAAATGTAAGAATAATGCTACCCAACAGTACAAGCAGCTTCCAGCAGAAATCAGTTTGGCTACGGGGCACTAGTGAATCTCCAGAGTGCCCAAGTCACTGACATCATATACCCAAAGGAACAAAAAAATGAGATCCAAGGATGCATGAGAAATGACACATCTAGCAGAGACTGTGAAGAAGGGGTGACACTGCACATTGCACTTGTAAGACCTTACCCAGAGCAATACGTGGCAAACTGTTTGCCCATGCACAAGAAACAGAGCACACAGGACACACAGAGAACAGGGACTACAAATAAAAGAAGGAATGGGAAAGTAATCTCAAGAGAGCTGAAAGAGCTCTGCTTAGCCTTGCAAAACAAAGCCTGAGAGAAAACATGCACACACTGAATAAACATACTGCAAAGTGGTGATGCAGAAAGGAAAACAGCTGTTTGAGTGAAGTGAAAGCTACAACACAGGAACAGATCTAAATAGATCACTAAGAACTTTAGTGTGGGCATTGATGGGGTTTCAGCTGTCAGAGAAATGATGTTCCAAAAAAAATCTTCAACCAACAAGGACCTAAAATCCTATGGACTTTCTAGGTAGTCTTTTATGGATTTTATGATGCAGCTCCTGCAGTAGCTGGAGACAAACTCCAGTGAAGCAGGTTCTCTTTCACTCCTGGATGTTTGTGCAGCAGACACAAGCTTGCATGCAAGCTTGTGGAAGGCTTCATCACACACTCAGATAAGTCATGCACTGCACTAACAAAAGCTGACATACAGCAAGGCATGATGCCTTGTTTGGGAGAACAGGGTCTCCATTCAGCCTGGGAATTTAGGCAAGCAGGAGTCCCGGTGTCACCATGAAAATCAGTGTATCCACAGCACTGGCTCTGTGTAGCAATCAGGAGTCCTGAACACAATGCCCAGAAAATGCTTCACAAATGCTCCCTCCCTCCTTTGAGCTAGATTTAAGCAATTCAAACCTAAGCTGTACAGTCTCCCTCTCAACATACCTCTCTCCAGCTTCTCAATGTCATGACATGAACAGACTAGGAAAGAAAAAAAGAAATTGAAAGTTATTTACTGGCAGTTGCTCATGCAGCCTGTAGCACCCCACAGACATACCACAGCATGCCAGTATTGATGACTAAAAAAAGCAACTCTCAAGCAGTACAAATTGCAGCCCAGTTTTAGCTGCTGTCTTATTTTCTTCTACTTATTCCCTAGCACATTTATAACAGAGACAGAGAAGCTTAGGGCAGAGGACATGTCAGTAAAGTAAGGCTAAGTTTACTCTGGAGCAGAATGAATCAGGATGCTGTGAAACTATGACAATGTCTCACTCAGCCCATACCCTGGCTAAAACCCAATTACTGCAAATTTCCTTCACCCCACAACATAAGTGCACAAAGAACCTTTTCCCATTATACATCTCCACAGAAGACAAGTTGCCCTTTTCTGGAAGAGCTACCATCAACAGTGAATGCCCTGGATTTTTATTGAAAAATTCCCCCCACTTACCTTAGTTCCAAGGTAAAAGACCTGACCACCACAGCTGCTGATGGACTGGTAACAAGCTTTCTCTCCAACCAGTGCCTATAGGGAGAAAAATCACATGCAAGTAAAACTCCACTTCATTTGTTTGTATTTACTTTCTCAAATAACATAAATACACTTCCAAGATCCCTTGTACTGCAGAAATAAAAATGAGGCTGGAAAAAGAACACCACAGATTTCTGGGCAGTAGCAAGTCAAAAAGCTCTGCTGTCACTCCCTCCTGCTTGTGAACTCAGCTTCAAGTGCTGCTGAGCTCTGGCTACCCAAGACATGATGAAGTCGGGCTCTCACTCTACCCTCAGGTGCCAAAAAGGTTATGGGGGCCCTTTCCTTGCCACCTGCTTCTTCACATATCTTCCTCAAGAGCAAATGTGTGGGCACACAGATGGGAAGACAACTGTTGAAGTGAGAGTTGCTACAACAGCAGTTTGACTGCCAGTAACCAGTGCTCCAGTCTGTGTGTATTAAGTAAAAAATCCTCTTAAAGAATAAAGCACATCAGCTTTTATCCTAGACAGAGTATTCCAAAGCTTGGTAAAGGAGGAGCAGTTCCTACTACTTTCAGTGCACCAAGGGAAACATGAGCTGTCAGCTGCCCTCATCACCACCACATCTGACTTCTGAGATGCTCCCAAAAGGCTTTTTGCCTCCAGGCTTCCACTTAGGGCCTATGTCAAACACAGCTGCAAACACAAACAGGCCACCAGTGCCTACCAAGGCCTCGCTGACATTGCCCCCGGTGGCCAGAGACTTGAAGTGGCTGCTGTTGTAGACCAGCTGAACCTCTGAGATCTCAATGGTCTCCAGCTCCTCCTGAGTCTGACGGTCTATGACGTGCAGCTTCTCCACGCTGTCCAGCAGCACTGCTGTCCGTGAGTTGATCCACTGCAAAAGCACCAAATTCCACATCTCAGCAATGCATTCTCCATTAGAGCCAAGGAAACAAGTTCTGGCCATATCCCTGAGTACCCCTACTAGGAATTCTGGGACAGCCAGTAGCTTAGTTACTATACATGGCCACTTCACAACTGCACACATGCATAACTTCAAAGGCAGAGATAATGAGGGTCCTTCTGCAGAGAAATTACATGGAATCTTCACAGAAAACAGCTGTAGACAGATGGCAATCCACCAGAGCTCTTGTCCTCTTGGCACACAGTTTATGCTGCAGCACACTTTCTATCCAGAGGTGTCAAAGCCAAGACAACTATACCACTGTCCACAGGTGGTTACCACACTGTGCTGATTTTCCAGAGTCCCAAGTATAAGGACATTTTCAGTTAGTTATCACCAGATAAACACAGCCAAGAGCACAGAACTAAGGGCTACTGAGATACATTTACAAGAAAACGAGTGCAAAAAAATTTAACTGTTCTGCAGTACCAAGACTTACAGTAAAGTTGATGAGATCATAGTGCAGATGAAGCTGCCTCTGCTTTGTGACATGTATTGCACCACTATCATCTCTCTTGACCTAAAAGAGAAATCAAACAAGGCTGACTTAGACTCAAAGACTTGCTTCAGTTCAGCTTCTCAGTTCCCACAGGTCACCACAGTGATTGAGCTCACCCCAGACAAGCATCTCAGCAAGAGAAGTTTAAACATGCACCCTTTTCTTTCTCCCCAGTTTTACAAGGAGAGATGAGAGAGGAGAAAGAGGATTCAATCCAGACAACACATTTGGATGCTAAAACAAAGCTTAAGGTCCAACATGATAGCAGAGTTGAAAAACAAACTTGACACTACAAAGCCAGAATGCCAGATTTTCAGAAGCCTAGGTATTGCTGTCATACTGAAAGCAGCATGAAAATGTCTCCAAACAATCCTATCGGCATGTGTAACTGCTGCAAATCTAAACAGGAGGAGCACCATGCCCTCAAGTTACACACCAACAGGACTGAAAGATCTTTTCTTGGCATTTTACACAATTTTTTTCCAGACTCATCTTTTAAAGTAAAAACTAAGATGGTGTCTCAAATTCACATGCTCTCCAAGAAAACAGTCTACACACTTATATCTCCAGTAGAAACACACTGCAAATCCATACTTCTGGAATAGGTAAATCTCATGCCTCCAGACAAAGGCACCACTGCAGCTGAAGAGCAGTGACCATCAGGTCGGTTTTCCCAAGCCAGTGGGAAGCTGCAGCTGTTCCCAGCATGCCCAGCTATCACACTGTCACTGAGACAGAGGCTCATCCCTCAATGTGTGGATGTGACCACCTGAAAGCAGCACAGAACAGCCCGGGCTCACCAGAAGGAAGTACACGACATCTCCTCGACAGAAGGCAAGCATGGGGTTCACCGAGTTCTGCACAGCCACAAAGTGCCACGCCAGCAGAGGGACACTCGAAGGGTCCATCTGTCACACAAAAAGCACAGCCAGTGGTTAGGGCACACCAGGCAGACCCTCAGCTCCAGGACACGTGGCTCATCAGCAGCTTCTCACTTCGGCCTGTGCCTGGTACACAAGCTGCTCAGGGTAGAAATTCCTGGCAGCAGTTTACGCTCTTTGGTCCAGCCACACATTTGGGAGCTCTTGGCAAAGTGGACACCAGACAGAACACCACTGGTGAGCTGCTCAGGGTAGATCCAATCCCACATGGATACATGGACTACAACAAACTGCAGCTTGACATCCCACTTGTCTCCATTCTCCTAACACAACCTATCCCACATCTTCCCCCAGCTGCTTTTCCAAGAGGAATTAGGCCACTGACCAGTGAAAGTGAATAAACAAGAGTTCAGAAGACTGTTTAATGCTCGAATTCTTCTTGGTTCTTATCCCTGTAATTAAGGGGTCTGTTGTACGGTTCTAATATAAAACAGTGGCCCCAGTCCAAGGTGACTGTAGCCATAATCAGGTCAAAATCCCATGTGTAAATGCATACAGACTGCAGCAAGAAAGACAAGAAGCTAAAGGACTTATAAGCTTCTGCTTAATAAGCTCCTGCTTATTTGAGAACATCAGCATCTTCACAGAGGTACAGCTGGAAGCAGCCTTCTCACCTCCTCTCTGCCACAACCTCCACACATTAGACCTGCAGATTATCACTGCAATTCCACAGTGCTGTGGAAGGCAGTGGTACCAAACACCTGCTCCTGATCTCATCTCCTTCTCACCAAGAAAATGTTTGTAGCCATAACCCAAAAAGCACCTGTTCCACTTTATTACTCACACGGCCGTAGGGAAAGGTCATCCACACTTTCAGAGATGGCTTCAGGCCAATAACCAGGATCTTCAAGGAAAGCAAGAAGGGAAAATAAAATGTCTGAGTACACAGCAGAGAACTTCTCCTTTGTGATCTCTCACATCAAGCCTCCCAAAAGCTGCAAGTTACCTTAGTGAGGGAAGCCATGGCCAGCAGTGAATACTGGGTGATAGGATGGTCTCTCAAATCAACCTTTGCATGTAATGGCTCAATACAGCAAACTTCCCCCTTGGAGCCACTGAAGAGACACCGAGACTCACACGTCCTCACTCCCATAACCCTCCTGCAAAGAGCAGAGATCAGCTTGGTGGCAGCCCAACAATCTCAGCAGCGATCCTTCATAAACACTCCTTCTAAAAAGTCCCTTGCAGAGCTCCAGGGATCACTTCTGACATGTCACTGGAGGCAATCCCATACAGCTGCTCAGATACAGACAAGAACTCCTTAAGATCTTATCTGAGAATAAGGTTGGGGAAATTCCTGAACTTTACTGGATTGACTGTCAGTCCTTCCTCCTAGTCCTTCCTCCTCTTGAAGAGGCCAAGAGTAAAATGAGCAGCTACTGCAGGACAGCTCTCACTAATGACCCAAGATACAATAAGAGGCAGCACTTTTGTGACAGCTACCAAGAGCCCACAAGGATGTCAAATTCTGGACAATACAATGATACCTTAACAACTAATGCTATTCTTTGGCTATTGCACTGCCACACAGCATCTTGCTTCAGCTGAGAAATTACACTGCTGCCCTAAATTACGCCTTCAACATTCAGGCAGTAACTTTATTGGTTTCAAGGGTTTTTTTTTTCCTCCCTAGGTTTTAGAAACTATGACCCAGAATTGGCTTCTTGTACTTTCTCTGGGGAGCGTTATTGTCTTACTTAAATGACAGTTCAAACACGGAGCCTCCGCTGTCATTGCAAATTGCGAGTGTCGGATCATCTGTAAACTGAGCAAAAAAACGAGATTAAAATGGCTCTAAGAAATAAACTACAACAAATGGATATAAAAATACATGCTATGGCAGTACTAAAACCACACAGAGTATGAGCAGTGTACCTACAGAAAGACACCTTTAACATACCAAGTTCAGACAATTACTGGGGTTTTTTATGACATGCAAGAAAAGTAAGGTTTGTGTTTCAACTTCATTTCCCCAGCAAGCCCTGTGGCCAGATTTTGGTACCAAAGCCCCACTACTTTATGCTGCAACTCAGAACTGCACCACACCAAAACCTGAGCTGCCTCTAGAAGGGCTCTCAGCCTCAAGCCCATGGGTTGGGGCCAGAGCTGGTGGATGGGCTGCAGTTACAGACAGACCCAAATCAGAAACATCCAGAACTTCTAAAGATACCAAGTAATTCAGACAAAGGATCACAGTCTCTGCTGGGGACACTTCTGGAGGTGTTTACATCCAGAATCTGTAAGCCCACAAACATCTGAGGCTATGTAAAACAAAGCCAGACACAAACTCAGATATGATTTTCTGTGTATGACAATATCACTGTGCTAAACGAGAAGCCATAGATGATTTCTCTTTCAACCCAAAACATTCCCAACAAGCTATGTGAAAAACTGCTTACAGAAGCTACTTTCTACAGTTCAGATTCTTTTAAGTTGAAAGTTGGCAATTCATGTATTCAGGTCAAAACACTGCAAGTTTTAGAGAAATGTTTTCTAACAACTAATTCTTCATGCATTTTGGCACTGGAGAGAGAAGTTATAAAAGACAACAACTGTTGTTTGTTACAGTACAACTCACAGTCAAAACTATTATGTCAGTATACTCAGTCTCATGTTAAAACAGAATTTCTGCTTATTTTTCTCATCTCTGGATACCACTGCCATAGGCAGCTGCTCTCATCTAAAGTCTAAAAGTACTGCACAAGGAAAGTCACCACATGTGACTGAACAAAACTGGGATAAAAGTAGCGCATTTAGTGTTTATTACCTTGATGTGCAAAATGGCTGTTCCTGGAGGGTGGGCATCTGTTATTGATCTCAGCAGCTTCCCACTGGCCAGATCCCACATGGTGATCTGCAAGCAGATTGTGCTCAGTACACATTCACTGTCAAGGGGTTCTCTCCATCACCTCGTGTATTACGGTACAGCAACAAATTCCTATACTGACATTATCACCTTGGGTTAGTAGGGGTTTCATATTGAAGAAAAGTGACCTGAAATCTGTTCCTGTCCTGTTTCTCCAAGCAGTTCACTTGTCTGCTTAGAGCTGACACCATGTGTTATCTGAACTCTGAATGATGTCCTTTTGGCCAGTTCTCCCCACCTGCCCAATCTCCTTCAGCTCACAGCTATCTGCCTGATAAGAACATTAAAGGATGTAAGATAATTTGGTTACCACCCAAGAAGTCAAATGCATTTCTCTCTCTCAGAACGAGCAAACAGGTGAGAAATCTCTGCTAACACCTCTGAGCAAAACTCAAGCATCTCCATGGCTACCATGAACCTTGTTCCTCCTCTCCTCCCGAGCTTGCTCAGCATGACAAGACAGGTAGGAGAATAGACCTTGGCTTGTACTTAATATTAAAGTCAAGCAATTTCTCAGCTAAGAAGCAGGAAGTCCCAAACTGCACAACTGCCCAGAAGAGCTGAGATTACAATCTGAATAAAACTTTTTTAAGGGAAACAGTACTTTATGTGATCCTATAAATCATCTACCAATGCTTCTTGACCATATGCTTCAGAGCTGTTGTTCCAAAATGTTTTATCTGAGCATCATTTAAAACTGGCTGCTGTCCTGCACGGATTAAGTATTTCCACATGGCCTGCAGCTAGCTGTCATTTAGTCCTACCATAGGCACAGGGGTGTGTTTTATCTACTGTGAAGGTGAAAGCAAAGGGAAATTAATGCAAAAAGAAAAATCAGCCTTCTTTGTAAATGTTACCAAGGTAATGTCTACCTATTTTGGTTTAGTCTTGTTACTTTCATTCAGGAATTGCCTTCTCTCCTTTGATTCTGAGAAGGGCATAAAACTACAACAGACTCAACCCCTTTCCCTTCAAAAGCTATGCTACTTATGTCATACAAGTAAGGTATTAGCAAAAATTCATTTTGGGGTTACATATGAGTTTCAAGAATTTCAAGTCATCACCACAGTAAAAAACAGCTTTAATTACCATGCACAGACCTTAGAGAGTGACCTAGAAAGACTAAACTGCTTGTCCCAGTGAGCCACTGCACACTTCAGTTTAATAGGAATTATGTCACAATTAATTGCACCCTTTGCTATATTCTGCATTACTCACTTCCTCCACAGAAACCGGATTCAGCAGGAATTGGCTGCCCCAAAAACCTCTGGGTACATCACGCTGTGTGTGCTGCTTCTGAGCACCAAACCAGCCAACATACAGCTACAGACTGAGGGGGCTTGGCTTGGAGCTCTTGGCACCTCCAGGTACCTCTCAGGACAGAGCACTGGAGCAGCTCATCCTTTGGGAATTACCTGTCCTTTTGCAAAGCCACAGAGCAGCCTGGAACAGTCATTGTTGATGCTGAGAGCAGAGATGGCCCCATACTGGGCCCCAACTGCGGTGCTGCCCAGACACAGCCGGAGAGCCTGGTTCTGATCTGGAGCAGAGCAATTGGTAAAAAATTAAAGGAAGAGCAATGGTTAAAGTTAACATCATCAAATTATTTACACATACAATTCACCTGTGGTACGTCAACAGTTCACAGACTTACAGTTAAGTTTCTTGAAAAAGGGGTTTACAAGATGAGAGATCACATTAGAACAAAAAGAGTGGGACACTGTCTTGCAGGGAAATACAAAAATTATTTTTAGAAGTACAAAGCAGGCACAGGAAATATGGAAATGAAGAGGTATTACATACCAAAAAAGAAACTACTAGAAAAATCAAATCAGTATCTAGCTTTCCTTTTACTATTCTGCAATAGTGCTTAAGTAGTAGCAATGAAGATGACAAAATTAATTCTATCTTCTGAGCCTTGTATTTCTGCCTTTGAACATCAGCTACAAAACCCCAACAGAGGCTTTTGGTAAGTGCAATTTTATGTCATAATTTTATTCTTATTATGTAATTTTACTCCTTGGTTTTGTTGCTAAAGGCCAAAGGCTGGAAAGAAAAGGCACTTTTGTCTCCAAGCTGCACAGTTAAAACACCCAATGAGTTCTGGTGCACACAGCTCTTACTCTATAAAGGAACTCCCTCCCTGAGCCACAGGCTGCTGCAAAGGAGGTGCCACTACTTGAAGAGCCTCCAAGGCAACTGCACTGCTGCAGGGCCGTGTCCTGTCCACTCCTGCACACCACAAACCATGGGCACCTCTGTCTGTGCCAAGTTCCTGGAGGCTCCCACCATGAGAGACTCACAAGCACTTTACAAGATGCTGCTCTTCATGAGTTCGGATGAGAACCCTCTGCCTGTCTTTGGTGCACTGCTCTCAAAAGCTAAGAAAAATGTTCTGGAGCTGCTTTTTCCACTTGTCTCTGCTTTTGTCCTGCTTTTGAGTGAGGGAGTGAGAAAAGATGCTTTGTGAGAACTATTGGAATGAAGAGTACAGGGATATGAAATACATCAGAAGCACCACAATAACACTGTGTGCAGGATTCAGCTCAAGCAAGGAAGGGAAAGGACTGGATCCAGGAAGCAGAACTGAGCACCAGAAATGCCCTGGAAGATGTGCCCAGGGCATGAGACATAGTTCTCCAAGCTGCAGCACTGCTGGGAATGTGCTGGCTGTGAAACAGAGCATGGATGTACCCTATATTACTTGCCCAAAACAATGCATTTATCAGTCTGTTCAGACAGCTGAGAGCGGGAGTCACCTTTCAAATCCCACCTGTATGAAGAGGTATGAGTGGAGTTTAGAAATAAACACCAGCAAGAACAACAGCTGAACTCCTGGATTACTCTAAAGCACTGCTCAGAGTGAGGAGAAAACATTTTTGGCCACGCTACTAGGACACACCTTGACATCACTGTGACAGGGGTGTTCACGGCATAGATCAGAACAGGTCAAGGAAAAAGGGAAATGAATCATGAAAGATTTCCATGGAAATTCAGAGAAAACAGAGCTACAGCTGGAAAAGAAGTTTCACAGCGAGATAGTCTTCAAATGATGTCAAGATCCAAAGAAATAATGCCTGTTACAGAGGCCTGGAAATGCAGTTCATTTACAAAAATGCCACCAGCTAACCATAAAAATTTGTTTAAAAATAGAGGAATACTGCAGCTCCTTATATTAAAGGTGAATGACTTCTTCATTCCTGGAATGAATTCCTTCCACTTCAGCCTAAGCCTGTCAGTGACTCAATCAATAACCTGTTTCCTCTCAGGCATGAAAAAGGAGAATCCTCCACAGCTTTCTCTGAAAAGGTTTTACATCTTTATATGTATCCCCACAGGAACTTTCAACAGCCATTTTCTTTTTCCCTCACCTGCAATGTCAATTCAAAACAAACAAGACCTCTATTGTATCCCAAAATTAAGTGATTTGTATGACCAATCCAGTACTTGTTTCCAGACAGCCAAAGGATGACATACAATAAGAACCATTAGACAAGATTTTTTTTCAAAAACTCAACTATAATATGGATGAAATTGCTTCCAAGGCAAATCAAGATCAGAAAATCAATAAGCTTCTACTAATAAGCTGGCAAAGTAATAAAAATAAACAAAAGTAAAAGGTTATAAAAGCTGATCTGATGATTTTCCAGACTTGTATTATCAGCTTGCAAGTAAGGCACATTAAGGATTAAACATAAAAAGCTTTTGCCAAATGCTTTAAACAAAGGTGGCTATCAATTGTCAAAAAATTGTTTTTTCAATTTACATAAGGCAATTCTTCATCTGAAAATTTTCCAGCAGCAACTGTGTTGCTCTCAGAGTCTGAAGTCAAAATGAGATGGAGTTTAAATACAATTCTGCACATACAGAAAAGAGACAAGTTTGTGGATGTGAAAGAAGTCATTTTCCAAACCAAAGAAATGAGCATAGCACTGCAGAAGTTGATACTGCTCGGATCACCAGATTTTCATCAAGATCTTCTCCTTATGTCCTGATTTTCCTGAGTTTGAAAGGCCTACTTGGTTTTCTGCAGAATTACTAACACACTACTAATTTTATTAGGCACAGTGCCAGGAAATGCTCTGGGTGGACGGTGATCTCACGGAAGAGCCTTGTCCTGCCCCAAAACAACACCTTTACAAACAGCTACGGACCTGCTGCCCTAGGACATTACAAAAATCACATTTACCTGCTCCTCTACTGTCCCTGCCTGGAGAATCTAGGAGTGTGCAGTGCACATGCATCCACTGAGCAATTCCCAGCAGCATCATCCACTGAGTGGTTCCTGCACTGCTGAGCTGCCCCTGAAACCTGGCACAGACAACATGCAACCTGGGCAGCACAGGGCCTGGTCATGCAGGGACATGCACACAGCAGTGGTACTGTACCTTTGCCTTTCAGTCCACACAGAAAGGGCCAAAAGAGGAGAGAAAAAGCCAGAAATCAATGTAAAAGGAAGGAGTAAAACAATGAACAGCATATATGTGACAATCTCCAAAGACAGAGAAACTTCAGATTTTGCTGAGTGTTTCCTTTGGAAAATGTTCCCCCTTCTGATTTATTCAAGAAATTATGCTGTGAAGGTTAGTGTTCTAAAACCAGGCAGTTTAAAAAGTGAGCTTATAAATTTGAACTTCATTGCATTGAAGACCAAAAATTAGAAATCTGAGAGGAAATAAAACTGGAAGTTCACTGTAACATCACTGGTAAAACTATTTTCACCCAGGTACCAGAGGAGAGTGTCTCCAGGCCTGCAGAGATCCCTTGCTACCATCTCTTCTGCAACACTTCCAGGATGTCAGACTTGGCATCTAATCCAACACTAATCCAGAAGGAAAGTTTGCTTTTCAATATTACATGTGCAGCCTGGGAACTGCCCCGTGATAATGTTTCAGGAGTCAACAGAAGCATTCAAAAAAGCAGACTGAAAGTTTCCCAAGTCTTCTATAATATGGACAGAGCAGACAAGTCATGAGCACAGGTGGACTTAGGAGAAGAGACAAATTAGCTGAAATCAAATATATGAAAGAAAAAATAGAAGTTTAAAAATGCGTTAGTGACAACAATTCAGAGAAATTCATTGAACCAGAAAATGGATCTACAGTTTTGCATGCAAAAAAGACGTTATGTTCCCATTGTACAGTACAAACCCTGCACACACCTTACAAACCTTCAGGGAGTAAGTCTGACCCTAATTTACACATCTAGTGAAAAAAAAAAAAGTAGAGATATTGACTGGTCTACAGAAATTTAGTCTTGGTTTAAATTTCAGAATAAACCCAAGCCAGATCTCCAATCCTCTCCTTGCACACAACAAAGCTTTCTAGAGCCCTATCCTGCCAGATTTTCTCTCTCTTTAGATAGATCTGAGACCACTGGGATCAATGTCCAAGTTTGAGTTACAGAACTGAAGGAATTCAGCAGAGAGTAAGTGTCCAGGAAGCATCCTGAAACAAAACTGGATACTGTCCTTCCATTCCTCATCACTTTTGAAGTACAGCACAGACTCACAGAGTGACTTCAGCTGTAAGGGAGCTGTGCATGGAGGTCTCTGGCCCAGTCCTGCTGCTCCAAGCAAGGTCAAAGAGACCAGCCAGCTCAGGGCCTTGCTGAATTTTGAATATCCCCAAGCAAAGAGACTGCACAACCTGTCTCAACTCTTACTCACGCTTCAACACCCTCAGGATGAAAATCTTTATCAGAGCTCCAGGTGCACTGCCCCTTACCCAGCACCATGGACCTTTGGGAGGGATCTGAGGCTCTCTTCAATCCACCTTCCCTTCAGGGAGAAGAACTGTTTCAATATTGGATTAAGCAAACGGTATCAAGTAGTTTAATGCCTAAATACCAAGGAAGGTGAGTCTTGCACTGTCACAGTCTTTCCCATCTCTCTGGAGTACCCCGTCCCCTGTAACTTCTGGTCTCCCAAGAATTTCAACCAGCATCAATAAATACACTGAAATTTCTAAACCAGGTAAGAACTGGGTGCTGCACAAAGGGCACAAAACCTAAATGTGACTGGGAACAGTTCCAGAGCTGTTCTGGCCCAGCTGGTAAGCTGGGCAAACAGAGGCACAAGTTCAGAAAACCTTATAAGAAAGTTTGGTGATAAGAGGAAGAACAGAATGACAGAATGAAGTGACCAGAGGTGCCTGCCTGGAGCAGGGGGAGGGCAGGGAAGGAGACACCCAGGGCACAGGTCTGCAGGTAGCCAGGGGTCAGAAGCTCCACTTCCCAGGGAACATAACTTCCACAAAGCTGACACCTATTCAGACATGGGGCAGAAGATTATTACTGATGATGGCTGCATACAGGTTGTGGTCTCTCCCACATGAAAACAGAGTATTTTCTATTGAAAAATAGAAAAGGCACTTTAGACAATTCTCATGTGGTTAAATTTCTCAATATCAAAATGCCAAACCTCAACAATGCACACAAAACATGAATAAGGATGACAAATCTGCTTCATTTCTTTACTGAAAGAAAAACACATTTAGCACAAACAACATCTTAGAAGAAACCCAGCCTGCAGTTATAAATCAGGCTGGTGGTTCTTGGCTTATGTTTGCATTTTTTTTAAGATCATTAAAATGCAAAAAAACTCCAAACTTTATTTTTAACTTACCAAATATCAGTGCTAACCCATGGGAAGTCCCCACTGCTATCAGATTTGATGCCGCCTGAAAGAGTCATACAGGAAGATTGAAGCAGAAGAAACATCTTTTACAAATCCACCACTTACCAAGCAAAGTTTGCCAAAGGGGGAAGACTTCAAAGGTTATAACTTTTTCAATTTATAAGTGATAAGCACAATTCCTAGATGAAGACAGACAGGTACTACACCTGAACAACCATCACACAGATTATCTCAAGATCAGAGGGCTGCTTTTTCCTCTGGTGTTTGAAATTCAAATGCTCAGAGTGGTACCCACAGCAAAATTTCATTTCTCTGAAGTCAGTCTCATTCTTTTGGTGTAGTTGCTGAGTATAAATACTTGGGATTTTATCCTAAATTGCTGCTACTTCCACATCTGAACTCCTCTAAAACCCTGGCCAGTGCTGGTCCCCTGAAGCCTGTCCACAGCAAGCCAGAGACTCCAACTTCTTTCCGTGGGGAATTAAACAAATCCTATTAAACATGTCCTCCAAGATCCCACTGTGCTTGCCAACCTGCACTCAATGAAACAAAACTTAATAGAAATCACATAATGCTGTAGATGTATTCATCTTGTTCTACTTTTTATTTCTTAACAAGTCTAAGATTAAAAAAATTCAAATGCCTTAATGTCTGGATGTGTAAGTACAGGTTTTTACTCTACATACATATCAGCCACAGCATGTTTCCAACTTCACTGCACAGTCTTTTGCCTTAGAAGTGACAACTTTTTCAAACAAAAATATATCTTCTTATGGGCTGCTGTTACTACAGTCGAATGGACTGAGCACACCCTTAGCTCCTTTGTAAAACATTAAAACTCACTTCACAAGGGTAAAACAAACATTGACTGTATTTAATCTCATTAAAATGTTTCTCTTCTCATTTTACTACAGGCAGTTTCACTTCTGACATATTTAGACATGATCAGCATGCTTGACCTCAACAATTTTGATGCAAATTGCTAAGCAGGAGTATCCTTCAGACAGCCTTTTAGCTAATACTTCAGACAGAGAGACACAGAGATTTTGAACCATTCACTTGGAGCACTCCAGTTTAAGTTGCTATAAAGAATTGTTAGGAATCAAAGCAATACCTGGCAAAGAAAAAACAGGGAAATTCAGTGTGGTCAACAGATGGAGACAGGTCAGGTGCTCAGCTAAGAAGCTGTGGTGATGGTATAAAAAAGGGAGGGTGTGGGGCTCGCTCAGCAGAGGGGCAGCTGGGCAGTGAAGGAAGGCTGGACTCTGCCCCCAGGGAGCTTTCAGGCTGCTCCTCCCACTCCTCCCACTCGAAAAGTCAAGGAAGACGCATTTATTTATTTATGTCTTAAATACTGGTTTAACAAACTGGTATGAAATCTAAATATACAACCCTTGAAAACTGTGAGAGTACTTACAATTGCAGTGGGCAAGCCAGCATCCACTTTGTCCTGGGGAAACAGGAGAACCCATGAGTGAGAGACACAACTCCCAGATCATGCATGTCTAATAATTAGAACAACTACAACACATAAAAAAATCAACACCAGCTGCATTTTAATAGCCCCACCAGGGCAGACAGAGCTGAGGGAACCACTGGCTAGAAACACCCAGAAACAGAGAGGAAGCAGAATATCCTGTAATTCCCTGTCAAAGTTACTTTGCTCTTCTCAAAGAGCCATGTGCCTGCTGCAGGCATTTAGCAAACCCAGTTCCAGCACCTTCAAGCACACTCTCATGTTATATGAACATTTCCCACCAAGGTTCATGACATCTACCAATACAAATCAGTGCTAAAAGTGACCCACCACACCACTGCTGCAGCAAGTCAGCTAAGCCCTGATTCACTGCTGCCTAGAGACTACAGGTGAGTAGCTGATGCCCCTAACATGGTGTTGCACAGAACTATCGGTAGGGCCAGACAGGAGATCTCACACACACCCCCACAGATACCAAAAGAGTTTCAAATTTTTCTTAGTGGAGGTGCCCAGAAGATGACACTTACTGCTGCAGACACTATTTGGGCAGAAATTCCTTTCAGGAGTGAGAGCCGTATCACTGATCCATGGAGTGAGAGAGAATCTGGGAGTTTTTTCTTCCTAAGGAATTAAGAAACAAACCAAAAAGCATTAGAGCAAAATAAAAGTTTGGAACTTTGCCTAACCCACAGCCAAGCCAGCAGGTAAATTCTGCATACACCTGTAACTCATGCAATTTCCATTCTTCTCCTTGGGGCCACAGAATGAGGTAAGACATGAGATAATCAGCAAAGCCTGCTCTGCCTGCACACAGTTTGGTTTTAACTCATCTCCTGGAGTAAAAAAAACTTACTTCCCCAAACAAATGGTCAGTTTCAAGCACATACCTGCAAGCCTTAGAATTAATTAATATATCCTGAAAGCAACACTTCAGCTCTTTCAGTGAGGAAGTTTAAGCCCATAAAGGTGAATATCTACAGAAAATGCACAACTAGAAAAGGCTCATTAGCAGAATACAGACCCATAGGAAAACTGGGTGTATGGTAAAGAACAGCCTTTAATTAATACATAGCTCACCTGATATGAAAGCCTAAGTGCTTCTGTTTATGGAAAAAATGTCTTTAAAAACTAACTAGTGCAGGATCAGTTATTTCAAAACAGCACTGGTAAACTCTAGCAGGCAGGACAGGGAAATGCCCCAGCAAAGCTGCAATTTTGTTGCCAAGCTCACACCACCAGAGAGCCAAATTCCCAAACTACCAGAGAAACATTGGGTTCTTCTTTCTCCAGAGGTGCACAACCAAGCAGCTCCCACAGATGTTCATCAAACATGTTGTTAGTAGCTGGTATTATGGCTAAGAACCCATAACCATGGCAACCAGCCTTACCCAAAGGTGACAGAACACCTCCAGGTTTTTCTGCATACTCTGCAATGAAAGAAGTTTAAGCAACCCCAGGTAACATTTCTCTCAGTACAAACAAACTTATTTGAAAAAAGATGGGACAGAGAGTCTGTACACCACCCTATGCCAACATAAACCATCACACTTCAGAGTGTTTATATCCTGTGCAACTGCTCATGGCATACAAGGCAGCCACAGGAGTGGCTCAGGCCATCATCTGAGTAATTAAAGACACAAGTCAGCAGTATTAAAGTTAATTATCACATATTAGATGTCAATATTAGCAGTCCACTCACAGAAGTGACAGCAGTTGCCTTTTACAAATAACCACCAGCTGCTTGCAGACGAGGTCAGACACCCCTTTGAAACCTTTTCTTTAGAGTCACCATGACTCAGTGCTTCAAAGATTCCATTAAAATTTGGAGACATTTAACTAATTCATCTCCCATAAAATGCTGTTACTGCTCAAACAGGCCAGCCCTCAGTGCAACTACAAATCCCATCTTTGCCTACGTGATCCTGGAGGAGTAACAGCTTTGTGAAAAGTGGAGAATTTGTTTCTAACAGATGTAAGCAGAACCCTTTCACAAATGGTTTGCCCTCCCAGGGCATGAGGCTGCAGTACCTTTTCAGGTGTGTCCTGTCCCCACTGTCAGAGCTGGCCACAGAAGAGGTGTCATAGGAGTGTGTATCTGTGTTATCAATGTTCAAGAGAAAGGGATCCTCCAAAATGAAAGACTCTTCTTCATCATCAGTCTGGAGGGCGAGAATCACCATAGCTTGCTAAATGTCCAAAAGCACAACAGCATAACTGAAACACTAGCAAAGCAGCATCAGTTCAGCAGGGAAATGGAGAAGGAGTGCACAAGAAAGCCTCAGATTCAAAACCCACAACTATTTATTACTTTACTGGGCTGATTTTGTGAAAGGTTTCCAGAATTCACAAAAATCACAGAAGTGGGCTGGAGATCAAGTCAGCTAACCTTTCTTCCCCAAATATTACATACTCCATTAAAACTTTAACTGACCTTTAACAGAGCTGTTTCCAAGTCTCCAAATTGCCAAGAGAAGGCCTAGAATTATCATCATCTACTCCAGCACTTCACCAAGTGGCACTAAGAGCCCAGAAGTCCCTCCAGCTGCCACGAGAGCTGATTTTGCTCTTTTCTCAGCTCCTCTGTTTGGAATCTCTCTCTCCTTTCAGTCTCAGCCTGGAATTTTTTATTATAGTTTTTCAAAAGGCCATTCTCCCTGATGTGTTCTAAAACCAGTGCAGCTCCTGTTGGTCTCTCAGCACAAAGCCAGAGGGAGCAAACACAACCCCCCAGCTGATGCCAAACAAGCAGGGAGCAGAGCAGCTGCCCCTCATTTCACTTACACCTGGCAGCCCTGTGCTCATTAAGCAGCTCTTTCTGAACTGCAGCTGTTTGTCTCTTTGGCTCAGACAGATTGTCCTCTGCCAAAATCCTTTTCAGAAAATGTTTTGCCAGTCATTCCCATCCTACATTTACTGAGATACTTACAATAAGACTTTGTCTGCACTGAACTATGTTTTCTTCATTATTACCTCTCAAGCTTAAGACTTGGAATCTACTCCTCTGACATGGATGCCACTGCCTATCCTTACACTTTGAGATGACCCAAATTTACTAAACTTCCACTACTTAAGCCACCAGCAGAAACAAGACATAGTTACCCCTACTACTCCTCTTGTTTCTAGCCTGTCTCTGTTTGGGACACCTTATATGTGAAAGGAACAACACAAATGAAGCTGTGAAGAATCTAGCTTTTATCTCCTCCCACAACTTCAGAACTACTCTGAATACTCTGCAATTACTTTTAACTAAAAACAGCTGTTTGGTGACCCTGACTTTTAATAGGCTGTCTAGACTTCAGGTGACTCTCCAGTTCTACAGATGAATGTGCTTGGACTTGATGAAAACCTTTTATGCTGCAGCTATGGATATTTAAATTAAAAAAAAAAACCCTACCAAAATTCCATATCACACACTGTAGAGCAATTACTTCATTGAGTATGCACCTGCTAGCTATCATCAGGAAACCACAGAGCTCTACAGTTTTGTTTTCCAGGAAAAACACAGTTAGAGGAAAAGGAGTATGTGCTGCCTCACCTGACTCCCCTGTCCGATGGTTCACTCACCTCATTTAGGATGCTCTCCAGCGTTGGAGGGGTATCAACTTGAGGAATGTCGAATTCTTTGTCGTCAATCTGTACATCAGAAACCACAGCCTGAGTTTAGGTTGCCTACTCCGCCTTCCAAACCGTAATTAAAGCCACATAACAAGCAGCTATGCACACACGTCTCTGCCGGAAAGGCAGGCGAGAGCTCCGAGGGCAGGCTCACACACAGCTTCACCTGGCTGAGTGAGGATAATATTTCCTTCTTGGAGGCTGAGACTTATTTCCAGAAACAGTCATAGAATGCTTCTGATGTTCTGAGAATAAACACGCTATTGCACTATAAAGGGTTTTGCAGCAAGAATGAAATTAAATTACTGACTCTGTACCTGCTACATAAGGCACCCGCCATACAGAACTTTGGGGGTTGTTGGTTTTTTTCCTATATACGGTGAAGCACGCGGAATTTCTGTAAATGACAGTGACCCGTGCCACCATACAGGAACTGGCACTGATCAGCCTGGGACGCCCCCGCCGACCCTCCCTCCCGGGTGCCTGAGAGGCCCGACCCTCCCTCACAGGAGTGCGGAGGGAGCCGCGGACCCTCCCTCACGGGCGGCTGTGTGCGGGCTCCGACCGTCCCTCGCGGTGCGTCAGGGACCCTCCGACCCTCCCTCGGCGGACCCCCGGCCCTGCGGGAAGCGCCCGGGCAGGCACAGCCCCCGCGGCCCGGCCGTGCCGCCTCCGCAGCGGTTCGGGACGCACCAGCTCGCTGCGAGAGTCCAGCTCACGGTCGAGCTCCGCCACGCTCAGCCGGTGCACGGGCGGCTCCGGGCACGGCTCGGCCTCCGCTGGCTCCAGGGCCGCGGCCATGGCCGGGCCGGCTCCGCCGGGACTCGAACCCGCGACCCGAGCCTCCTCCCCACGCAGCCGCAGCGCGGCGGGGCCGCCCCGCGCCAGCCTTAAAGGGGCCGCGCTCCGCCGGCGGGGACCGGGGGACACCGAGGGACACCAAGGACACGGAACCGGTGCTGGTGCCGCAGGAAAATCTGGTATTTATTGAAAAAGCTCGCATCTGCTCCACGGCTGCGGTTGTCATCCCGGACCCGATGGGTGCGTCAGTCTCCGAGGGAAGAAAATGAACGAAATTAACAATAGGAGCAGAAAGGAGAGGCAGAGACCAACATCCCTCACGCCCCTTGATCCCATGGTGCTTCGGCTAAAGTCAAGAGGGGTTTGCTTCGGTTCCCAGTATTCTGGAGCCTGAGATTTGGTGTGCACAGGGCCAGGATGCAGCATTGTCCCAGCAAAGCCAAGAAAAAAATGTCCCTTTTAGGAGAAGATGTAAAAGCCTTTGGGAATTCGTGGCCAATTTTAGACAAGGCAGGGGATGGTGTAAGCAGATTTGGAGCCCAAGCATTTGTGTTTTCTTTTAAAAAAACACCTGGAAACAGAAAGCCATGTGGGGTCTCTAAGAGCCTTTGCCAGCCAGAAGGCAAGGAGGGGCGGGAAGGGGGGGCGGGCAAATGTAAGATAAAACACATTGGAAAGATAAATACCCCCAGTTTCACAGTGCCAGACACCCAAACTATGCTGGGCTCTTGTTTGTGTTTCAAGTTGACTCTCCCTGTGTGCCCAGGTGGAAGAATGGCCCCTCTGCTGTCCCAGCAGCAGCTGGATCCCTGCTGGGGGTTCCAGCTTTTAAAGGTTCCAACTCAAGGCACAGAAACATCCTACACCTGTGCCTTGCCTTACCTGTTAGTCCTCCCCGTTGTTCCTCCTGAAGGGGAGCTGTGCTTCCCTGCTCTCTGGAGAAGGCCCTGTCTGGCACCTAGCAGCAAGAGCACATGGATGGGACAGGAACATCCCACACCTCCCCTCCAGGTGAGGCAGTGCCAGGCAGGGCCCCACATCCCAGCTCCCCCTGAGCACGAACAGCCCTCCTGCTGTCCTGAGCCAGGCCAGCTCAGCAGGGACAGCAGAGGATCTGCCTGTCCAGGGTCACCTGCTGAGCTCTCAGCCAGTGCACAGCAAGAGCTGGGGGAAAAGCATTCCCAGGAACAGGCCAGCAACATCAGCAGAGAGCTGCAGGCTTTAGAGATGCCTTAGGAGCAGCAGGTAACACATAAGTAAGAGAATTTTGCTCCTCAGAAATGTCATTACTTTAGACCACACACACAAAGCCAGTGTCTATGGTAGTGGCTTAGGAGGTTGGCTGGGCAGGGAAGGGGATTTTTGCAAGGAAGTGGCTCTGCTTTAGAGCTATGCTGGCCCTATGCTCTCCTCTTGCATTCACATCTACAGGTGTTTGAAGCTTCAGTGACCCATTACCACCACAGGCTCTCCTCCATGGAAACCCGTCCTTTCCCCTGCCAGCTGTTTCAGGATGGTCTTCTGCAGCAATGGTGCATCTGCTCCTCTTACAACAGCCACTAATTCTCCTCCCTGGAAGGTGTGGAAAGCAAATCAGCAAGCGCTCAGATTGTGTTCTCTGGGCTCTGGAATTCCCCACAGCAGCACATCACCCACACTCTGTGTACCAGGCCCTCCTCCCCTCAGCACTGCTCTGCCCCACAGCAAGAGGGAAACCTTGGAACAACCTGCTTTGTGCCTCCTCACCAACCTCAGGATGAAGCAATGCAGATTGTGAGGTCCTGCAGAAGCAGGCTGAACCTGAAGGCTCCACAGGGCACCACATTGGCTGTATATTCTCTGCACAGCATTTGATTACAGAGCAAATAAAATTGTCCCATAACACGTTAAAGAAAGAGAACATCCTCCCCAAAGGACCGTTGTTCCCACCAGCAGGTCATATTTATTGCTATGCAACCACTGGGAAAATATTTTCACTCACTGTATAAAAGAGAAAGACAGGTTCACATTGTCCTCTGTATTTCTCCAGAGCATCAATGGAATCAACTTCAGCCTAAAAGGAATGTAAAATAAAATAGGTGTTTCTAGAAAAGCATTTCTGCTCCAGAGGGATGCACACACAAGTGCCTGGACTCAGACACCCTCAGCTGGCTGGTACTCATCCCCCACACAGAGGAAAACACCTCTGGGTCCCAGACTTAGGGGACAAAATGACACTGGTCAGAACCAGGGGCACAGCCAGCTCACAGCTCAGTTCCAGATCCTGAGAAGCAGGTAGATGTCACCTGCAGGAGCTGGAGCAGCACTCCTGTGGGACAGGGATATCTATTCCCAGCAGCTTGCCTGGGTGAGTTCCAGAGAAAAAGCCTGAAAAGTGAATTCAGATCTCCTGCCCATGAGGCTGAGAAGTGCCAGGAGCAGCTGCAGTGGCAGCAGAGACAGGAGGGCTGAGCCATGAGAAACCTCACTGCCATCAGCTCTGTCCTCAGTCCAGAGCTGCCACCAGCCAGGAAAGGCACCAGAAGGCAGAGTCACCACATGGCTGAGGCAGGGAGGGACTTGTGAAGGGCTCCAGTCCCAGACCCTGCCCAGGGCAGGGCAGGGCTGCTCTCAGTGCTACAGGAGGTTGCTCAAGGCTTTGTCAGTTTTGAGCTTTTCCAAGAATCAGCTCTGCACAGCACTCTGGGAACTTGTCCCAGTATCCTACACTCCCACCTGAATACTTTTCTATTTACTTGGCCTTTCCCTGCTGCAGCTTATCCCATTATCTCATGTCCTGCTGCTGTGTTTCCCTAACAGACATCAGTCTCTCTGCCTTCTCCATCCTCCCCCCACTGGACATCTGTCCCTTTTCCTCTACAGGATGACCAAATCCAGCTCCTTCAGCCTCTCCCTGTACATGAGAGGCAATGTGTTAATGGCTCTGTCTAATGTAATCTGCTTAAGTAGAAATCTGGAAAGCACAGAGCAGTTGAAGCCTGAAAATCCTTAATTACATGAATTCTTATAGATATACCAAATCCCCTGTATGTGGCAGGTTCACTCCCAGCAGCTGCAACTCCTGCACTGCTATGGTTTGGGCTAAACATTGGAAAGAGAAGTGATTTCAGCCCTTAGACCTCAGCTGATTTCAGAGAACTGGGTATTTCAAGCAGTGCCAAGTGAGATCTTACCACAGCAAAATGCAGGAGATTACTGCCGACTTCATTCTTGATTTTTTGGAACAGATTCACTACTGGTTTGCATGGGCCACACCAGGCTTGAAACACATCAACAACTGCAAGCAGGAAAATGGGTCAGAACGAGGAACAAATGGGTCAGTTTAGACACAGACCGATAGACCACATGCTAAAAGGGCTGGATTCAGCTCTGAACTGGAAACCCTTGCAAGGTTTGAAATGCTGATCAGAGGACAGAATTACATTACAAAATAACAAGCTAAGAATGATGTGGAGGAGTCTTAGGTAGAAACATGGACATGGCTGTGACCTTGGAGATAGATTTCCCAGGGCAAACTGCTGCACAGAGCAGTAGAGCATATGAGGTTTTCCCAAGAACCTTGGGAGCAGGGCTGTTCCCTGTGCTGGGGACAGTCCTGCTCCAAGCAGTGGAGACTGGACCAGCACTGCTTGGATTGCATGATAACTGTCCCATATAAATGAAGAGGACTACAACCTCCTGCTGGTATCAACTTGGTTAGAATATTTTTTCTTCCATTCAGGGTAAAGGGAATGGAGAGACTGACAAAACATCCTTAACACTAGTAATCCCTAACAGTCCTGGCATCCTTTCAACACAGAACAAGAGCAATTCAGTGGGCTGACCAAACCCTTACCAATGAGTCCTTTGAGACACAGCACTTCTTCCCAAAGCTCCTGGCTAGTAATGTTAATCTGTGAGGAAAATTGAAAAACACTGTAAAAGCCACAGTAATGCATCAGTTGCTGCAAACATATTGACAAATCACTTCAGAGGGACACACCTGCCTGAAGAGGCATTACCTAAGCACTCAGGAAACTCCTCTGACTGTGGTTCTCTCACCTCTGACCAGCTGATCAGGATGTCTCACAAGATCCAAGGAAAGGAGAGGGAAAGGGCAGCAGCATCCAGCCAAAGGCAAGTCCTCCCCTGTTTGGTGGCACTACTGGAACAGTGGCTGCCTGGGGATCCCAGACTCAGTTTGCAGAGGGTTGTTCTGGGGGGTTGGCTGGGGGTCCCAAACTGGGATCCCAGACCCACAGCCCTTTGTCAGGGTCTCCATCTGCCTGTCCAGGGTTCCAGTTCAACTACACCTCATTCAGGCCCAGCCCTCACAGGGTTTATGAACCACCTGATTCTCCAGCAGCAGTTTCTCACCTTGCCTGCACACAAACTCTACTATTTGAGATGTTTCAGCCTTGATAAACTAAACTAGTAAATACACAATTTCCATGATGTGTGGGCACTAGAGGGTGGTCTGAACCCAGCATGTCCTTACCTGAATTCCCAGCTGTTACCTAAAGACTTCCAAAGCACAGTGAACAGAGAACACAAAGTTCTAGGCTGGGAGGGGCCTGTGGAGTCCTTCATCTAATCTGCACAAAACTCAGCATTAGGTCAGCTTGCTCAGGGACTGACCCTGTCAAGGATGCCCTAGACCATTCCACACACAGCACCACCCCCTCTATTATCCCATACTCCCAATACTGTTATTAGAAAGGATATAATCCTTCACATTCCCCCATCTTACAGGACTTGCCCTTCAGGATGTACTTAGAAAAACACAGCAACTCAAAATAAAAAAGGCTTCTGGAGAAATGCAAGATCTGGTTTTGTTCATCCTGAACAATGGGGATTCCTGATTCCTTCCTCAATGGGTATCATCAACCCCAGCTACATTGAGACTGCAGTGGAAGACAGTAAGTTGCATCAAGGCCACCTATTTCACAATAATTAACACCAATGGGCATTAAAGGGCTGCTAAAATCTCACAGCCAAGAATTCCAAGGGTGAACTCCAGTGCAAATGAAATGCCCCCTCACAGGTGTTCAGAGCTGTGTCACTGGGGGTCACACTGGGCAGTTTCTCCAGGGCCTTGTGTCACTCAGGGAACAGGGAGCTGTTCAGACACCTCTGTTTATTTGCCTGTTCAGCACATGACCCCAAGCTTAGTTTTCTCAGAGAACACCTGCAGAACTACAACATTTAATTATTTGTTCCTAGTGCTGGGACCACCCTCGGAGTGTTCCACAGAATGCTAACGAGTCTAAATGATTTATGACAGTATTTTCTGATAATGAATTTGGCCATAAGTTCAAATGCTGGAGTCAAGTACTACTGGTACTCTTCAAGGTGCTTTGCTAATTTGGATGTCCTGAGGCTGCTTGGACTTGGCTTTAATAAAACCAGATCCCTTCCAGGACATCCCCTCATGTCTTACACAGGTTCACCTTTCATCTGCAGATGTAAAAAATCCCAGATGTGCAGATGTAGACCCAGATTTCCCTTCACTGCCAAAGGGGCACAGTCTAGCTGATGTCAAGTTCCCCATCCCACAGGAATACAGCTGGACAAGCAGCAACAGAAACTATTCCTACCTTCATAAAGTGCCCCTCTTTCCTTGTTACACATGTTCACATTTCCCAGTTTAAACAATGAAGAAACAAGGTCATAGAGCCCATAATATCTTTCATTATTTCTCTCTTGTGAAGACTGAACTGCTCTCAAAATTTGAAGGAGACCTGCAGAACCCATTTTTGGGTTTCAATGTTTTTGTGTTGTGAAGTGCTCTTAGAACCCCCCTTCTCCCCATGCAGTAGTTATAAAGCATCGCTAGATCACCTGTGCAGCGTAAACAAGAAAAATTCCTCTACACATCACTGTGGAATAGATTGTTCAGCCTTTGAATCTTTCTTGTACCTTCTAGCTTTTCTACCTTTACAGCAATCTTTCTGAATACGTGACTTGGTCAGAAACATCCAGTAACTCTGGCCACGCAGGACATGTGCCAACCCCACACAAACTCCTCAATGTCCTCTGAGCTATTACCTCACAAATCAGAGGTATTTTGGTCTCTGACAGCAGCCAAAGTGCTAGGCCCAACAACCCCAAACACAACCAGCAGCCCTGCAGCAGCTCCCTCTGCACCCCACAGCCCTGACTGGGGACACATGTGACCTGCCAGGTCCTCCCACGTGTCCCACCTGCCTCCAAGAATGCCTTTTCCCCACAAGGACCTCACAGTGGGGCTTTGCCAGCAGAATCTGAGATACCCTAAGACTGAATTCCATCCTTTGCACTTACTGAGTGTTTACAAGGTCTGCTAAAGGCCTGGCTACTACTGACCTGCAGCACTACCTCCTTTTTCTTGGCAGCCATCCTTCTGCAGAACAAGGTCCTCTGAGCAGCTGTCCCAAGCACAAAGTGCTACAGATGGCTTCTAATCACCTGGATCCAAGTGCTGGCCAACCTGCAGCACAGAGAGAGCTTTTTACCTGGCTCTGCTGCTCCAGCCCGGACACAGCACCCACAGCAGTGCTGCAGTGCCCCAAAGCTGCACTCACCTTTGCTCACACCTCCCCCACGAGCCGAGGTGCTGCTGCAGGGCCTTAACTGCAGCTCCCTTCCAGGGCCTCGTGCAGCAGCTGGCAGGACTCCAAGGCTGCCATGGCAGCGCTGGCATCACCAGGGCAGCGTCAGCCCAGCCCAGCCCAGCCCACTCCCCGCCCCGTGGCCAGTGCCGCCTGCAGCACAAGCTCAGCTCCATCTCCCCTGGGGCTCCTGAAACAGCAGCTGCAGGTGGAGACTTTCTGCCTCCTGTGCCTGCCTCACCTGCCTGGCACCCCCAGCCCAACACTCACCCTCCACTCCAGTCTTATGCCCTCTCTCCTGAACTGAGGGCTCAAAGCAAGGCATGGGATCCAGACGTGACCTCGCAGCACTGAGCAAGGGTGTCCCCCTCCAAACAAGCTCAGTTTGTGGAGGTTTGTGGTTTTCTTTTCCTCTCTGCAGTGAGAGCAGTGCCAGTGCCCAGCACCCCTGGCGATGCCGTTTAGGCAGAGCTGCTGCTCTTACCCCCTCCCTTCCCACACCTGGGCACACTGGGCTGCAGGGACACACCTTGGAGCTGCTTCTTGTCACACAGCACACAATGCCTGCTGGCCTGGTCCTCCAGCTGCTCACCATCCTCCTGGCTGAGGATTCAGGTTTTGGTACATCAAGGCCCCCAGAAGGTCTCTTTTTGTGGCAATCAGCCTGAAGAAAAGCCCTGATGATTTTGACCACCACTGGCAAACTGATGGCTCTTGTGCTCACATTTCAGGATTACCAAAGAAAGCCCTTTTAAAGACATTTCTACTCTTCAAGAACCTAATCTCAGGCACCTCAATTATTCCTCTGCCTGCTGTGTCACTGCTTCAGCAGTTTTGTGGAGGCACAACATCCACAGCAATGGGCAAAGTCTGTAAAAATAAATTTTAAAAACTATGAGATGTTTGCCTTTAAAATATCCTGGCACAAGCTGCATTACGCAGGTTACTTCACTTCTTCACTGTCACAATGCAAATCTGACTGGAACAACAGCCACAAGATGTTTTATTTGATTTTCTGTGTGAGAAAGACAGTCCAAACATGGAATGAAAGTGGTGGGGGGAGCCAAGAGTACCATTGTCTGACAGCTGGTGTCCCAAATGCCCTGCTCAACTTCACTTTGTGGCAATGTGTCACCTCTGAAAGGAGGACTCCCATCACCAGACCCATGTATAAAGAGAGGACATACTTATCAACATCCATAAGAATGGCTTTTCAGCAGAGAAATGGCCCAAGAACAGCAGAAATCCTGGTGATTCATATGATGTCCAGACAAACTTTGCTTTGGTTCTGTAAGCAACCCTGGAATTCACAAGCTGCTGCTACCTCATTAAGTTGGGAAAGCTCTGGGTGACCAGGAAAGTCTGTCCCACTGTGAATCTCAGGCTGAAGAGAAGTTGACACAAAAAGCTCATATTTCTTCAGGAAGATGAGAAAAATCTAGATGTTCTGGTAAAGTTCTTTTTATTTACAGTACTCTTCTTTTTGTACATACCTATAGCAACATCAAAAATTATTCACAAAGTTTAACTGAATGTAAAAATGTTCTCATCCAACAGTGTGTCTTCTCTATACCTGTGGAAAATGTCAGCTGTTCTCATGCAGCAACAAGATTGTCTGAGCATTGGTTTTTCATTTTTCTGGCAGAATTTTAAGAAACCACCTCAAAACTTATACAGAGATACTTTTACTCACCTTTTTTCTGAACACGTGTAGGCACCAAAGTTCTATAGAACTAAACTCACATTTGCTTTAAGAAACGTGAGTTGGGGAAGGATGAGAAGAGATACAGAAGAACTCAAGCTCCTAAACACAGACAGGAGTGCAAATGGAGCAGGGAGATGCCCACTGGACAGTTTTGCATTTACAATACCTGCCTCAGAACTTTTTTCTCAGTTCAAGCAAAAATATATTTGATTGAATTTTATAAACAAGACTTTGCTTCTGAGGCACTGAGATTTAACAAGTTCTCACATATTTTTACTTTCCCTTTTGTTCAACCCCCAAAGTCCATCATGAAACATGTGCAGAAGGACATCAAAAACTGCCAGTCACTTACTGCAATGCCTGGGGGAAAAGTGTCAGGTGCTCACTTTTATTTGTCTTTGAGAGTGGAAGAAGTTACATGAAATGCAGATATTCTCCTTTGCAACCAAGTGATAACAGTTATCTGATATACAGGACATTCAAATTCCAGGCCAAACTGTGGTCACATTTTCTGACACAAAGAGTTACCTTGGAAAAAAAGTAAGGCTGTCATCACAATTTGACCTTCTGATTAGAAATAAAAGGTTTAGATAATTATCAAAATTGGTTAGCAAAGTTACAGACTTCTCTTGCTGCAGCCTTCCTGAAGCTCAGTGTAAGAGAAGAAGGATTTGGTTTAAGACATTGTCTGCAAACTCTAGTGCCTGTAAGTGCTATGTAAATACAGTGTCTGGAGAGTCTGACTATGAACTATGGTCTAAACTGAAACCAGAAAGCAGACCTGGGCAGAGAGTCAGAACCCTGAACTGCCTGAGGAGACTGGGAAGCCACTGGGCTCTGCCATTCCAGCCTGACTCACACAGTCCCCTTCACTTGCACTCATGTTTCCCCCTGCCCTTATAGGCACCGTTTCAGGAACATCTGGACAGTCCAGGCTTCTGGATGCAGTCACATCCCACCAATTATCCAGCAATCTAAATCCATGCATGTGTGTATAGCTGCATATATACAGAAAATCTGGAGCAATGTTACTGAGTATAAAACAAGACAGAACCCCCAGTTTTTCCATCCCTTCCCCAACTTAATGCACCCAGTTGATCATTTGTGGAAATAATTTGGAAGTCACTTAACTATTTGTGAAGATAAAGGATGCAAAACAAAAGCAATCCCTTAATCCTGCTTGCCAGCTCCTTCTAGTCTCTGGAAGGGGTAACTTCTGCAGCACACTGTTTGCTCCACTGATATCAGTGATCAGCAAATCCTTCTGACCATGAATAAGCCAATCCTTCAGCAACTAGCTGAGCAAGTTCCTGGCTGGCAAAGCAAGAGCTTATTCCTGCTGATCTTGCAGCCACCTGCTCCTTTCTGAAAAGCATCAGTCATGCTAACCCCGAAGTACAAGCTTGTTTTCTAAAAATGCAAAGAAACCCAAACCAAATCCAGCTGGCCCATTCCACGGATTTGAGCATGCCATCGATACCAGGTGACCTTGTATTGTGGCAAAGAACTCTTGGACCTTGTCAGTACAGAATGTGCTGCTTGGAATTTGGAGTCTATTATCTCCCTCTATTTTTCTCTTTAAAAACGAAGTATAATGTAAGTTAAGCTGAAGTTCAGAAATGCATATATTTTACTTAAAAACATTCATCTCTTCAAAATTCAAAATAAACTTTATGGGATACAACAGTTTGGTTTTTTTTTTTAAATAACATTTCATTCAAACGGTATATAATTCATTGAAGTATTCGTACAGCAAACAATGGTTAACCCTTGAAAACCTGTAGAAAAAGATTTTCACACAAAAAAAAAGGAAAACCAAAAGTGAGGTCTCACACCCACACACTCAGCCCAGCACACACACGCACTCGAGCACCCACGCACCCACACAAGGCTGCAGCAAAAGCAGAGAATTGGAGGCCCAAAAGGAAAACGATGACTGATTGTTCTATCTGAGAGTCCAGGTAGCTCAGGAAATAAAAACCAAAAAACCAAAACAACCCCCCCACCCCGAGTCCTCTGAGTAAAGAAACTACCTCAAGAAAATTCTCAAGTGCACTGGAGACCTGATCATTCGAACTGTTTCTGCAAAGCAGCTCCCTGCACCTGAGAAAAATGCAGCCCAAGGTGACTTGTGCAAATATAAGGAACCAGGAGTATCTCCTGCTATTCCTTAAGTAGACATGAGGGGTGTCCATAGATTCAATTAGTCTTTGATCATGCAAGGTACTGCTGGAGTGCTGTCTTCGCCCTGCAAGAAAGAACAACCCATTAATTACATGAATCTGCCTTCTTCAGTGTAGCTATGATATTTTATGAAAAATCCTATTCCCAGGACTTTTCCCCTGAGAGGCTGAGGACCCTCAAAAAAGAAATGTCAACAATAATTATCTGCTGCTGTAGAATGCAACAGGTGCAACCACATTGGTCCATGTGGATTGTTTCTACTTGATGACCAATCATGGTCCAGCTGTGTGGACTCTCTGAGCAGTCACACGATTTTGTTATGGATTCTTTTTCTATTCTTGCTAGCCTTCTGATGGATCTTTTCTCTCTATCCTTTTTAGTATAGTTTTAGTATAGTATATTAATATAATATATATCATAATATAATAAACCAGCCTTCTGAAACATGGAGTCAAGATCCCTGTCTCTCCCACGTCCTCGTCCCCCGAGAACCCCTCGAGTTCCACAGCAACACTTCAGCAGCAGCAGCTTCATGGGCAGGCTCAGAGTGTGCCAGCAGAGGGAGGGAGGATGGCTGAGGAAAAGGCTCCCTCACTTTGGAAGGATCTGGCCTGTGGTGCAGAAATGCTCTGTGGGGGTTGTAACTGTTTAAGAATCCCCCTGGCATCCAAGGATAACCTGATCCAGCCAAGGACACTGGATCCCAGCACCAACTGAGGCACTCCCAGCATGGTGGGGCTTGGGACGTGTGTAATACACACCTTCCAAAACCCCCTAAGAGCAGGCACTGAAGAGCAATTGCTTTCTGTAATACAGGTGTACCATGAAAAGCAGGTCTTTGAGCTGAGAAATCAAGGAGTGTCAACTCAGAATATACTAGAGGCACATTAGTCCTGTCAGGAATCCTGTAGGAATACTGGTCCCACGAAAAACATTCACAAACAGTGAGGTGAGAGGGAAGAAGGAGCCAGTCTAATAATCAATTTATGTAATCTAGCATCGCACAACGTTTTTGTTAAAACAAAAACACCTCCCACCAGTCTGGGGTTACAGTTCCATCATCACATGGGCTAATTCTGAGTTTCCTCCCACCTAAGTGAGACACTTTGCTCTTCCTTTGTCCCCCACAGCTCCCAACCTGCTACCATGACCCTAACAGACTTTTCCAGGACCTGATACAACTCATCAACACGGAAGAAGATTATTTATTTGTTTCTTCCCAGCTTCCTGCTGTGATCACAAGCCATAATAGCTCATGGGGGGCTGGTGTGGCAGCAATGGGATATCAAAATGTTCCTGATGACCATTTCCAGGGCTAATACTCTGGCATAGATTTTAAGATGAGAAGCCCTAACTTTGCTACAAAGATGTCTAAGAACACTAGAACATCTTTCATAAAACCAAGAATACCAAATTTAATGCATTTTAAAAATAACTGCACAGTTTTGAGTTGTGTTGTCTGTGTGTGACATCTTTCAAAGATCAGCTTTTCTCCTTTGTGGAATAAATATGGGCTGTTGCTAACTGTAGGTGGGATAATTGCAAAAGGTTAACATAAAACCCCAGAAATTGTGAGTACCTGTTTTGGTTTTACACGTGTTTGGGAAGCAGCCAGATGATCTGTGTGGATACTAACACAGCTAACAGCACACGTGTGTGCAAAGCTACTGTTGGGCTTAATTAGTTAAAAATAATTTAATTGAGATTAACAACTTGAGTGATCCTGTATTATCTTCATACTCACTTGTCACACAGATTTGGATCTGAGGACTGACTCAGTTTATGTAGAATATCTACTACTCCCATGTCTCGGAGTTTGTCCTGGCGCTCCTGTGAACCTGCAACAACAATCCCAGTGTTGGGAGTGGCACCAGCCCAAGAGTCTGCAGGACAGCAGAGAGGGGTGGGAGCAGGAACAAGGTGAAAGAGGGATAAGGAGCAATGTCCAGCTACAGCACAGCCATGGAAGCACTCCCTCAAGCTCTGCCTGCTTGCCCAGGGAGTTCCAGCTTCTTTTGCTGTGCTCTGTGTGCACATTTGGAGCCAAGAACATCTTGAAGGCAAAAATCTTTATCCTAAGGCATCCTGAATTCAGCTGTTTTAGTCTCACCTCCGTGATCTCACAGGATCTGGATGCAGAGAACACTCCCCTGGAGGTGTTTCTGAGCCTGACTTTTGCCCTCTCCTCCTGCTCATATTCACCTGAGCAGCACCATCCTTCAGCCCCCTCCTGGTAACCTCCCACTCTGCCAGGCCATGACTTCTCACAAAATGCCTTATCCACTGCTCTCAGTTCCACCCACAAGTCCTTTAGCTGGTTTCAGCCCAAGCCACTCAAACCAACCATACTGTGGAAAATTTCTTTGCCAGAAATCCCCTTCTAATGCATTTATTCTCTCCAGTGAACTTGTTCCCTCCAAAAATGAGTTTCCACAGCCCCTTTAAGATCTGGAAGCTCTTACAAGAATTCTTTTTCACTCCAATAGTTTAGAGACTTCAGAGAAATGCTACAGGTGAAAACCTCCCCGTGTCTCTCCAGCTCCTGTTTATTGTCACTGTGTCCTTGTGCTCCCCCAGAAAGCTCTCTGCATCCTCCTCAGTGTCTCCTGGCCACTCCCACATTCCATACTACACCTATAATGAAGTTTCCACTTATACTTTGGATCCCACTGCACTGTGCACTGCAAATATTGATTACTATTCAATAAAAGCTTTTTGATCAGGATAATAACTTGTCGTGCATTAATAAGGAGGGTTTCTTACCTTCCTCTTCATTCCATATGAGATTAGATATACAGAACATGGCAGCAAGCTGTAGTTTAGCATTTGAATGACTCTAAACATAGAAAAATAGAAAAGTTTAGAAGAAGAAATTCAGAAATTCACAAGACTTATATTTGGGCATTCATCATAACAAAGCTGGGATTAATTATTATCTACTACTTCCCTCAAACATAGGGCCATAATATAAGGCACTTGTGTAGTGGTCAATCACTTCTTTCCAAATGTTTAAGATATGCCTTTTCCAAGTTCATTAAATGTTTTCTATGTAGATGACATCACTGTATTGTTTTTATAGGAAATAATCCCTGGATTTTCCTTTCAGTCAGTTCCTTTGGACATCTCTGCCATACAGACATACCCCACTGGTTATATGGAAATTAAATGCATTATAGTGAATAACTCACAAAACAAAGTCCTAAAGTACTTTCCTCTTTTCAGTTCTGCAAAAGACCAACACAAATCCTGTAACAGAAATCCCCCTTACCATGTAGTATTTGATTTTCTGCAGGATGTCATCATTGGTCATAATCAGTTCTTTTGCTGTTGTGCCATCTGCTATATTGGCAAGGATACACAATGTCTAAAAGAGAGAAAAACTTGAAGTTATTTGGCCCCAGATCACATCCCATGACAGCTTCTCTGACAGCTCTGAACTCAGCACAAACAACTCCTTTAATTAGTTTTAATATCTTTAATCTGGAGTTTCCAGCTTGCTCACATCTAGGGCCAATGCCAAGGAGTCACCAGCTGTGAGGAGCAGCCCTGGCCAAAAACATTCATCACCATTTTAAAATGAAGAGCAGCATTCAGTAATTCATTGCAAGGAAGAACATTTTAAGTCTCTTATGGAAATCTGCAACATATAGGAAAGAATAAATGCCCTGGAATATAAAGCAATCTGTTCTGTAGCAGTGGCTGGGGGGAAAGGAAAAACAACAAACCCCAGCCATTTCTACCTCATTCTTAAGGCCAGGAACAGGAGAGACAGAGGCCTTCCTGCTGATCTGGCAGAGGAGTCATTTGTTTTCAACAAGTCTAACCACAGTAATCACCTGCAGAGGTAACTCCAGCTACTTCTGCAGCTGGTTATTTCTTTCAAATTAGAGAAGCCATCCCACAGGATGCCCTTGAAGCACCCTGGCCCATCCTGGCACTACTGCACAGAGCTTTGATGGGCACAGCCCCTTCCCTGGGTCTCAGGGTCACCAGCAGATGCTCCACAGGCTCTTTCCCAAAGAGCTCTGGAAGAACTTGACCATCTTTTCTGGACATGCTGGGAGGACACTGGAGCATGATCAGCACTCGTATGTTGCTTGTGTTTAAGCTGCACTGCACTGTGTCAGCAGCTGCAGAGACTAATTACTTCCAAGCTGCTAATTACATCCTGATAAGGCCAGCAGTGACAGAGTCCTGCTGCAAGCAGGGGTTCTGGTGTGCAGACAGGTAGTACTGGATCTTGAAACAAGAGCCAGCTGCACCACAGGGACCAAGGAAATGCTCAGTGGATACAGGCCCCAAACTCCAAAGCCCATTTTCATCCCCAGCCCTTTCCCAGGTATGCTGGTTCTCCTGTAAAATAATTTGGATAGGTGTGGCAAGGTGAATAACCTATGGCAATAAAGGCCATTCCTGTCACCACAGCTTATCAGGAAGACTTATTTAGAAAGACACATGGGGTTAATTCTCAGCAGTTTCAGACCCATGGTGTCACTAAGCATGCTAGCAAGAGTATTTGTGGATTTTTTTTTGCTAATTTTGCACTTAAATTGCCAAAGGAGGCCTGTTGACCTTCAGGCTGTTCTTCCCTGAGCAGGGATTTAGACCAGCTCTACTCCTACACTCATTTCCCATGCTGTTGGCTACCCATATCCAACCTAAGCCAAAGCAATCTCTTGCAGCTCCTTGCTGCCCCCATCCTTCCCCACCACATATCCCATATGAGGAAGGAACATGGTTCTCCCACTACCTGTCTTGTCTGGCACAAGTGTTATCCATCCAAATCCTGCCCACCTATCCTCTAACTGCTGCTTTAGCACCCCCACAGCAGCTGTCCTTGTACATTGGCTCCAGGATGCCATTCCCTGCTGGCCATCTCCTCTTTCCCTCTACCTTTCCTCTTGCACATTTCTTAAGTTTTAATTTGTCAGGCCAGGTCCCTCCCCACCTTTTCCTGGGCTCCACCAGGACGTTCTTTCCCCTGCTAGTGCTTCTCTCCTATTCCTACTGATCCCTTTCTACCATGCAATGACCCCAATTTAATTCTTCTACTCTCACATCCCTCCTCTTTGCCAAACCTACATTTGCAAAACCAATCTGAACTCAGTTCAAACAATTTCATAACAATCCATTAGAAAGAAAAACATTCTTCTAGTTATCAATCTGACAGATCTCAGTAAAATATTCACAGCACATCATAATCCCAAACAAAAATGACATGTTGTGAACAGTAAACATTCTTTGCTCTTATATTTTATTCTGCCAAGACAACACAAAACAGAAGAGGTACCTGCTCTTTGACTTCTATGTTGTGCTCCCCTTCCAGAATGAGGGTCACTGCTTGCATGATTTGCTTCCCATGAGTGCTCATTATGTGGTCTATGTGCTGCCAAAGCAAGGATGAAATACATTTAGTGTAACTCCCCAGACAAGGAAGGGACATTCCTGCTTGAATCATTCCAAGTGAGGAGTAGCAACACTGCACACAGAGCACTGCTCCCAGTTAGCACTCCCAAACCAAGAATTAATCACAGCAGAAACACTTCAGAACATTCTTCTTCATGTGGAGCCCTGCTTTTGTCTGAGAGAGAATCATATGGGCCTTGGTGGTGCCTTCCCTGTCACCTGGAGAGGAGACACTGCTGTCCTAGCTGCCAGGCTGAGCCCTGAGCCCTGCTGACCCAGGCTCTAAATGTGTGATGCTGAAGTTGGAAACTACCACTTCTCTTCTGTAACTAGGGGGTAATAGCAGAGAGGAGTGAGAAAACTGATGTTTCCTCTCTGGTATTTGCTAGTCTTGCAGGGACACTGATGCATTGGTTAGTGTCTGGGAAAACTGCACTAAGTTCACAGGGTCACAGCTCAAAGGTCACTTCATGACAGACTATGAACACCTACACTACAATAAAAGAGAAAAAATTTAAAAATATCTACCAGATTAACTGATACCAAACCTCAGGAGTGGCAGCAAACAGGCACCAGAGATGATTATCATACTGCACACAACAATTCTTTTAAGACCTCAGGGATTCTTGTGGGATTTCTTAAAACTGCTAATAATGGGATTTCATTGGAAAGCTGCTGAATGAGTTATTCTGGAGTGAGTTTTGGGTAGAGGTTGAAAATGGCTGGCTCTGGCTCTAAAACCTACCACAGGAAGCAGCAAAGCTGGCACACGGCTCCAGACAGAGAACACCTTAAGTGACAGTGAGAGTTGTCAGGGTGAATTCAATGAATGACAGGCTATTAAGTATTTTTTCACATTAAGACAGAGCTAATTTTCTATCAAGGCTATTGAGACTCAATGAGTAAAAATATCAGAAGATTTTTTACAGTGACCTTTTTCTGGTAGAAACACAATATGTGATAAATGCACAGAGAGGCTTCATGGGTTTTTTCCCCTCAAAAATGTTGGCTTGCCAAATTCTTGCTGCATGTTTTCCCTCTGTTCTTCACGGGGGATTACTCCTTTCTTTTCCTTCATGAATATCTTTCTTTCTGTCAAAAACAACTCCAGGGCTTACATTTCCAACCATTTTATTTCAGGGTGTAAAATGAACATCTGCATTTTGTGAGTGCACAGTCCCACACCAAATTCACAAAGCCAGTACTACCTATGTAGATGGATAAGAACAGACATATTTCAAGTGCCAAGGAAGAAGAAAGACAGGTATCTTTAAGATCCGGACCTTCCCATACACTGACTCAATGGTACAACTCTCAGTGTTGTTTTGGACAAGTTTCACAGAGAAACTGCTATGAAAATAATGTTGCTAAGAGCTAAATGCAATGGAATTGAACATTAAATGAAAATGTCTTGCTCTGATAATAATTACAGTGTTTCCATGGATGCAGAGGATTCGTTCAAATATTTTCTCACACTGATTTGCACATTTGCTTACAGGTATTTAAATAAATCCAAGTGGTGTTAAAACAGGAAAATGTCTTGCACAGAAGCACTGGGTTGGCTGCTTGTTTGATCAGCTTTCAGAAGGTCTGCTTGCAGCTCTACTTACTGGGCGAGTGGAGAGAAGATTCCTGAGCAGTCCCAAGGTTTTCATCAGAACATTTACATCGGAATCAGAAAGCAACTGAAACAACTGCTCTGTGCTCAGACCTCGCAGGATGTCTGACTTGATCTTCTGTTCCGCTTGAAATGCCATATTCTGAAACAGACACACTTTTTAATGGATTTTTTTGCCTGAAAACCTGGGCTTTCAGACCATTCCCTACAATATATCCTCCCTAAATTAACCTTGCAAAAAGGCTGCAATTTATGAGCAACTGCTACATAGTGAATTCAATTTTCACATTGTCTTACACCTGACCTGGTTATTACCTGCTTTTATTTTCCCCCTGGCATGCTACTGACACTACTTAACTGCTTCCCTGAATGACCTTTGCAACAAAATTAGTACCAGAGCTGAAGAATTTATTTTACTTTATGGACTAATGGATGAAGTGCTCCTACCACCAGGCTGATGCTGTTTTTCTTCTGCAGTTTGGTGGAACAACAAGCCAGATTTCAATTATGTCATTGTTAATAACAACTGACAAGTTCTACAGGATATATTCCCAAACTTTTTAAGGCACACAGTCACAAGTGGTATTTCATTGGGGTGTCCTACTCACCATTAAAGCCCAAATGCCGTTCACTCGCAAGGCAAGATTTTCACTCTGGGTTAAACTACACAGAAGTTCTATGGCTCCTGATTCTAAAATAGGCTGAAAGAAGAAAAATAGATCTTTACAACACTACTTAGACTAACTGCATGTATGAAAATACTAAAAATATACTCCTTATATCTTATTCCTGAGCTTACAACATGTCCAGTGCACTCAAATAAACTGGCCATGCCACATCCCATATCCATGACCATTTCAAAGTAGGTTTTATGAAAAAAGCCAGGTCAAGGCAGATGCTTTCTCCTATGTCTGTGTTTGTGGAGACATGGATGCACACACATTTATAAGTGTATATACATCACCTCACACTGCTGCTCACACCACACAAACACTTGACCTGCAGTCAGCTAAAAAAAGCCCCATGGCTGACCTCATGGCCAGTGAACTGTGCTTGCCATTATTTCAGTTAATTTGCTGTCTCACAGATATGATTGAAACCACCAAGACCAACTGATAATTTGGTTATCCATAGAGCCCAGCAGGATCCCACATACAGCACAATCTAGCAAATATTTTCTGTAATTAAGAAGTATTTTAGACTTGGGGAATTGTTGCACTGCTGTGGAGTGTTGATTTGTGAGTATGATCTGTATGAAATACAGACTCTGCAGAACCAGATATCCTGTACTGTTCATCAGAGAACAATAAAAACACAAGACTCAGCTAAGCCAGCATTTTCAGCATTACAGTAGCAGTAATTCTCTAAGACAATGGATCACATTGCAAATTATCAGTGTGGTTTCTTCTTGTTTATGATCTTTTAAGATAACAGTGTTTTACAAGTAAAAAGGAATGACAAAACTTCATGTCTACTTCTTTTCTTTAGAGACTAAATTAACTGTCACAGCACTGTAAGTAGATGATTTTTTTGTTCCCAAGCCATCAATGGAACAGGCTCTGTAACATCACAGCTCCATAACATGTCACAAGCAATTAACATGCCTTTATGCTAATTGAACCATTGTGTAATCTCACTTCAGTCCATCCCCTCTCCCTGCTGCTGACTAAGTACTCACCTCCTTGCTTGGAGAGAATTCCAGAAGAAGATTGCATAGCGTGGAAGATGCTACTACAAGAATTTCATTTGGAGCATTCTGTAAAACCTGCAGGCACAGGGGGGAGAGAGAGGAATTCTGTTAGCAGGATAATGAAGAGATCACTAAAATGGAATACCTGGAATTATGCTGTAGCTGGATATTCCAGACTTCAGGAGGTGCTTCCATGCTAGCAGTGCAGACCCAGACTGACACACATCACAGGAAAAGCTGGAGCAATGCATTATTTCACAGAAGTCAGATTTGAGAGCTTTCATTCCAATTTAGTAGAAATCAGTGGGGACAAGCCCTGCTCTACAAAGGACACAAATGCACAGGAAGCTCCAGGAGCCTCTTCAACCTCTCTGTACCTCGTGCTAAGCACAACACAGCAAATTTCCTAAGGAGCATCCTCTCAGAGGAGCACAGCCTGAGACAAGTTATAATCCCTTATCTCTGCCTGGATCTCCAGCAGCACCAAAACACCAATTCCTGAACCAAACATGTTCCTCCCTTGCTCCCTACTGCCAACAACACCTTCTGTGCTCCAGCCATTTCACTTCTGAACAGTCAATTCAAGCTGACTCCGGGAGATTCTTATGGGTGTCAATACTGCCCAAGCCTTCAGCCGTGCTAGCAGACTTGGTCAGTTCTGCATTTTCAAGGTCTAAAAGATGTTGAAACTGAGAAACTGGTTTATTTATCTGCATTTGTGACAGTGACATTACAGGATGAGAGCTTACATATATCTTACACACCTGAATGTCAGTTAATCTTGTGGAAAATTGCACTATATGATAATGTGTATTTTCAAAGGTCTTTCTGAGCTCTTTGGTTTCAGCTATAAAATCTGCAATGAGATGTAAGAGATAGAGAATGACAGGAGAAAATGTAAATCTAAATTCTCCTGCAGGGCTCACAGACCAAGTCTGAACTGTGCCATCTAACCTGAGTCTGACATTAAGGGACATGTAGTCTCTGTAGTGTTCTACAAGAATGCTAGAATAATTTAGATTCACTCACTGATGATAAAAAAACCCCAAAAACAATAATGAAAAAAAGGAAACAAAAGACCAACCAAAACCAAGCATGAATCACAGGCTTGCTGCTGTTGGCTTTTGTTGACTTGTGACTCTCTTAGGAGAAGGCCACAGGATTTTGATTTCAAGGTAATTTGTATCATGATTCTACAGCAAGTCATGCCAACTGAACAGTCACCCTGTGCTCCTTGAACGGACCAGAACACTCCAGGCACTGAGACCTGACTGCTCCTCACTTACCTTCATTAAAGGCTTCCATACAGCATGATCCTGAAAACTTGTCCTGAGCTGCTGGACAGAACGGGACAAACTGTGCAAACATCTGGAATGGAAGAGAAATCTTCCCTGTGAGACATGCACACCCCCATGGACACTGCTGTACACACCCTGCTGCTCCACAAGGATTACTGAGCTGGGGCGCAGGCAAGGAGAAGCCTGGGAACAGCCAAGAGAAAACCCTGCACCAGCCCAGGATAACTGCCCCTCTCCCAAGAGCAGAGCTGAGTTCAGGGCAGCTCTCAGACAGTCAGCAGTTCTCCCAGGTGCAGCACAGGTTCTGCACGGACGAGGACAGGCTCACCTGACTGCAGCCAAGCGCACCTTGATGCTGGACTCGGACAGGCCGTTAACGATACGGTCCATCATGTTCTCAGTCTCAATGATCTGGGCCAAAGAACTCAGGTCAGTGCACAGCTCAACAGCATTCATGGCTTGCTGGGGTTCTGGCTGCAGCATTTGCAATGTTACATATAAAAACTGCAGCTAAAACCAGCACGCCACACTCTCTTGCCAGATTAAGGGGGAAGTTTTATGTATTTACAGACAATTAGGAAATAAAAAATCTATATTCTATGTTCCACTATGGCTTTTAATCATCAAGCAACAAGAGGGTGATTTTTGTATATAAGTATCCATCTCTATATCTATATATACACATACATAGATATACACATACATAGATATACACATACATGAATTACCCTTAATGTCATATTAAAACAAAAGTGAGGATGTGTGAGTGCACACAACATATACAAACTACAGATCAGAGACAGGTTGTAGAGCTGTGGATAAAAAATATCCAGTAGCTCATCTGCCATATTTAGACAAGGCCAGCACAAACATTTAAGACCAGAATAAAAGGGAGTTAATACCCAGATGAATGATGGAATTTTTGCATAATAAATCAACTTTGGCATGTACGCACCCACTGCTTATTAAAAGCTGCGTAAAAGGAGGATCTTCACTATTAAATAAAGCAACAAAAGAGCTTATGGTGTTGAATTCTGGAGATCCTGAGTGGTTCCCCACTGATAAATCCTCCTGATGTTATCTTTTCACCCTGTGTTTTCCTGCCCCCTTCCTTCTGCTTTTCCCCTTTAACCAGCAAATAAACTCAGAAAACATTCCTGTCTTCTGCACTTGTTACATGACACTGCAAATCCATTATTAATTTAAAAAAAAAATGCTCCTTCTAATTATTCATTTATTAAGTTCCCTCCACTTTCCACACATTAATTTTTAACTATGTGAGTGGCCCAAGCAGCCAATCTTTGCTGCAATGTTTGAATCACCAACTGCTTTGTTATGACAGTGCAAGGCCTTGGTCACTTGAGAATCGGGAAACAAATTCTGACTTTGTTTCCCAATATGAGCAGACTTTCCAGGTTTGTTTTTTTTAAACATTTGTCATATAATGGAATAAATGAGAACAGAGTTGTATTATCTCTCTCAGAACACAAGTTTCAGAAATTTCTCACATGCCACAACAATATTCCTTATGAGTAGCCAAGTACCAAAAATGCTGAAATGCACTCCTTGTGCAAGTCTAGTTCACCACTGTGAAGATGCTCACATAACTAAACTTTACTTTTGTTATACTCTGATAGCAAGACATTCATTTTTGCTACAATTCCACGCAATCTGAAAATTTATATTAATGAAGGAGAGAGGTCTCATTTCAACCTATTTACATCATAATGGGGAAAACCACTGGGAGGGTGGGAACTGCTGCCTTCCAGTGCCCCTCTGGCTGAGCAGTGGCCCAGCAGGCTCCCCGGGCTCACCTTTTTGCGGATGTCCTCGTCGTTAGCCCCCAGCGACGCGTAGAGCTTGAAGGCGGCCTGGCGCAGCTCGTGGGCGTGCTTCAGGTCGTGGTCCAGCTGGAAAACACAGCACAGGCACCAGGCTCAGCCACCAAAGCAGCTGCAGTGTGATATTCTGCTTTGTTCTACACTGGTGCTTACCCATTCTCTCTGTCTGCCACCCCAGGGGCAGCCAGAAGCACAAAGTGCTGCTCCCTGAGCACATGCCCACATTTACCAGCTAAATGCAATAACCAGAGTTAAGAATATGGTTCAATTCTCTGCTGAGTTACAGAGAAGACAACTTTGTCTTCAACTTGAGGCCAAAACAAGGTTAGGACTCTGTCAAGACCATATTCAGGTAAAAGCTATTCTTATCTCCCAACAGTGATTTACAGGAACTAGCTAGAAAGAGTGAAAAATCTGGGAGAGAATCAAAACAAGTTTTATCAAGAGAACTGAAACAAAACCAGGAGCCAAAGTTGGTCTCTAAATCTCAGGCCATGTTAAGGAGGGTGAGGTTGGATATCAGGAAAAGGTTCTTCCCCCAGAGGGTGCTGGGCACTGCCCAGGCTCCCCAAGGAATGGGCACAGTCCCAAGGCTGCCAGAGCTCCAGGAGCCTTTGGACAATGCTCTCAGGGATGCACAGGGTGGGATTGTTGGGGTGTCTGTGCAGGGCCAGGAGCTGGACTAGATGATCCCTGGGGTCCCTTCCAGCTCAGGATATTCTGTGATTTTAGGATAATTAATGGGAGCACTAAAGGCATCATAAAATAGTGGTGTTGGAGGTTGACCCTGCTTGGAACAGCAAATTTGGGCTCTCAGATCTCCTCATGTTCTCTTCTGAGAATAATTCTGTGACTCTGACTATCCTCAAAACTCTGTACCAAAGTGTTCTACAAAACAATGCAATCTTCAAAGTCTACACAAAATGCCAGGAAAATGACAGTACAAGGTAGCAAAGTGCTGAAATAAAAGAAATGTCAAAAATTAAGCTCTATGAGTAATTCTCTCCAGTGCAGCTATATTGGAGCAGAAGTATTAAAATATTATGTTATAAATATTTTAATATTATGTTATAAATATTTTAAGCATACGAGTTCTCTGTTTGGCAGATTCCTCACTCACTTCTCACGTAGTTTTACCTAACAGGGTGCAATTCCAAGCACTCTGTTCAAAGCCAGTACCCTGGATTCCCAGCTGGCTGCTTCTACAGACTTACTGCACACTCAGAGCACTGTCATAATATTTAGAACTGCCCCATTCACTTTTGGAACCTGATCATATTTTTGATGCTACAGCCAACGTCCATTACTCCTCAATAAGCTGCTAAACTTCTTTTTGCTCAGTTTTTTATACTGTAACTAATTTTTTTAAATGTTTCATTTGCATTTTTATAGAGCATTCAAGAGGCTCTCTATGCAGAATTAACCCCATTCTGTAAGGGTCAGGGAAATTAACCTGTCTCTTGGGCCAGTTTCAGAAAAAAAGCAAAGCTCTGTAATGTACTTTTTTGGGTTCTTTCTAATAATCAGTCTCAGTAAGACTCCAAGGTACATCTGGTCTCTGTTTATCCAATGCCTTGGATAAGACAAGTGCAGATAACTGACAATATGAAACAGTGCACAACACCCACGTTTTTGTGCTTAAACACAACAGAACCACCTCTGAATTTCAGATTTTCCACAAACCTGACCCGAGAATTGAAAACAAATGTCTCTTCACATGGACTATTATCTCTTATGAAGCTGAAATGTACTGGTTCCTGAAGGCAAGATGTTTAAACTCAGAGGATGGGAAGACCAGACATACACACTTTTGTGTGGTTAATGAAGTCTCCAAACAGCAGCGACTGAGCCTTGGAGAGTACAAACATCAAAAACCTAGTCCTGCTGTACCTCTGGTCACCTTTCAATGGAGGACCTCAGGCACCAGGTTGTGACAGCAGCTCTCTGGCCATAGAGAGTGGGCACAGACTTCTTTAGAAAAATCTTGGGAAGCCGTGTAGAAGCTGTGGGAAACTTAGAGGAAAAGAATTCAAACAATTATCTCTCTTTCTGTAACCATTGTTTATAGAGATGGTTCTCTACAGTGTGTTATTGATAACCACCAATAGTGTGTGAGAAGTTTTCACTTTGAGACCAATCAGGTCTTAGGTCCACCATTGTTTCTATAAGAACCGTAGATTTCTAATAATAAAGTGTCTTTCATGCCTTCTGGATCACAGAGTCAATACTAATTATTACCCAGCTGGGGGCCTGCTACCACACCAGGTTTAACCAGAATTAAAAAACCTCATCCTGAGCTGGTTTGGTTTTGGTTTTGCCCATTTCTCCAAGGCCCAGGGCGGGTCAGGAACGCACCCTCTTGATGTCGGTGATGGCGCTGACGGAGCTGGGGTACTTGAAGTAGTCAGCCAGCATGACGATGAGGTGGTCGCTGATGCTGGCCATCCTCTGCAGCTCCACATCTGTCTCTATCAGGTAGGCCAGGGTCTCTGCCCCCTCCACCCGCTCCTCCAGCAGTCTGTCCTTACTGCACATTCGAACCAAGCATGGCAGAGTCTGCAGAGATTAAATAAAAGGAGTTTCTAGTGCAGCTATATTGACAAAGAAACTCCAAAGAAATGAAACAACTGTCCTACAGCAATGCTCTGCATTGTTCTTTAGATAAGAACTTTCACACACACACATTTCAGTGGATTCAAAGACTCCACATGCAAAGGAATTGTTCAGGCATTGCTGAGTGTACAATCAGTTAATTTCACACAACCTCTCACACAGCCAAAATCATGCAATGTTTGGAAGTGACCATAGACAAAGTTTGACAAAGCCTTGTAAAAAATTTTTAAAATCCCCTCAGAAATTGATATTTTCACAGGCTCGTTCTTGCTCCACACCAGAACCAAAAGTATCCAAGCTGCCCTCAAGTACTTGACCCCTCCTGCCCTTCTGTGATCCAGGATTAACTAAGGACAATGCAGTTAGAAATAATCTCAGGGTTCCTTTCCCATACACTGGCTGCCTGGAGCAGAGGGCAAGGGAGGAACACCCCTCAGCAAGCAGCATACTTGATCAACCAGAAAAGAAGCTAACCTGGAATCCAGGTCCATTCTGCCTTCCCTGACATCCCCCTTACCTTGGTTACACCCACACAACAGTTTTGTTACACCTTTCTCTGAAACAGAAAAACCAATCAAGTCTTCCTTCACCTGAAGCCCAATGAAAAGGACTTAACTCTGGACAGGCCAATTCTCCAAGAGCTGGGACTCTGCTCCCTCAAGCCTTCCCAAATATGAAAATGGACAAGGAATAACACCAAGATTTGTGCTTATACAACACCACCAAGTTCAACAGAATAACTCTAGTAAATGTTGTTCAGAGTTATGTTTTGGGGACCTGAAATAACATCTACCCATTGATTGTTCAAATGATTGAATAGATAAATACCTTATCTCCATTGCACAGGAAGTAGGACTTGCCTACATATTTCAGAAAGTTAGATGCCACCTGAAAGACTAACACTGAGGTGGTGAATCTTGCAGCTAATCCAGTGAGCCAAAGCACCCCCTTCTGCATACCTGGTCTTCAGGCAGCAGAGAAGATTGTACATAGGCTCTCAAAAAATTACATTCATGTGGAGTGAGAAAGAAAGAAGTGGAATTCCATGTCTAAATCACAAAGACAATGTACTTCTTAATTCTTTCCAAGGTCAAATGGCCTGAAATGAGCTATTTCTTGGAATTCAAGGGCTGGGCATTGTTAAGTCACCGGCTGCATGCACCCAAGAAACACAGATCTCATATTTTTCAACACTAAGCAATTCCATCTGCTTAAAAACAGAAGCAAGAGTTCTGACAGACACATTTTAACTGTTCCATTGACCCTACAGGTCAGTACAGTGCAATTAATGCACAGGAGTAGGAGTCGGAGTAGGGGTGTAAGATGGAAAGCCACAATGCACACCTGGCCAGCAGATAAAAGTCTGGAAATGGACTGTAAAGATGGAATATCTAATTTCCATGGTATGGCTGGGATGTATCTGGGTTATCTGGACAGTTTCATTATTAGGATTCCAGAGAAATCATTTTCCTTCCCATCAAATCCATTATTTATCAGCTTTCCCTGCCCTTCTCAAGGGATTTTATTTTTTCCCCGTGTTGCAGACCAACCCACTACTCAAACTGAGCACTGAAAGTAAATTAAAACCATTTTGGAAACACACAGTCTTGACTGGCCCCCAAATGCAGAAAGTTTGGTAGCAAAGGGTCAATAGTTCCTGAATGCTAATGGGGCCATCACTTCAGCTCAGCAGAGGTTAAAGGATTTGTGGCTGGATTAAGCAAAGGGACACTGTGTTGTCTTGCAAGTATGAGCTCCTGGAGGAGGCATCATTGGGGTAGTTCGAACAAGGCAAAGGTTCTGTGCCTTCCTCCTCCCCTCACTCTTTTGTCTACTCTCAAGTACTACAACACATTTAATTCCACAGCCTCAAACATGGATTTGTGCTGAAGCAGCTTCCATGAGGAAAAAATGCTGCTTTTGCTGTGAGCTGGCCCAAGCACATCCCTTTGCAAAGGTTTGAAAGGATGGTGGCTTTCCACAGGGCCCACGTGGCCCAGCATGTGCAGCTCCACAGAGCAGGGTCCAGCTCCCAACAGTGACCTGCCACTGCCAGCAGGCCCTGCTCCCTGTCCCAGGGCAGAGCAGCTCTGGAACACACACATCCTGACCAGGGCACAGCCCAATGTGGGGGATTCATGAAGGGAGGACATTTCCAAAGAAGAAAGAGGTTTGCAGGAGAGAGGGGTTGGGAGAATGAAACCGTTGCCCCCAGTTTTCAGGGGTTGTAGGGAGAAAGGAGAGCAGAGAATTAGAGTGTCAATTTGGAACAAAGCTAAAAGGAGGAGCATGAGGGAGAATGATGCAGCTTGGCTTCCTCAGCTGGGCAGTACCAGGTGCCTGTGCAGAGCAGAGGCCAATATGCACACTGGAATGAACAGTACATTGCACTTTCTTGCACAAAAAACAGGAGGGGCAGGCCTTTGTATCAGCCAACATGCAGATTTTTTATCTATCATTACTTGGGAAAAAAGGGAAACCAGGAAACTATTTTTTTTTTTAATTAAAAAAAAAGGTCGGGAGAACTTGGTGCTTTGCAATCTTTGGTGTATCAGATTTTGTGCTACCTTTTATATGAGAAAATAAAATCAGGATAAACACACATGAGAAAACCTTTTCAACAGAGAACTGTTTAAGGATCTGTCATGGCCAGCAAAAAAAGCATTATTCTACATTTACAAGGTAGCTGAAGCAGGACACAGCTCACCTTCAGAACGATGCAGGGATCGTCCGTCCGTATTGCTCCGGCTCTGCACATGGAAGTAAGGCTGCAACAACACAACAAGACACAGTCACCTACCATGGCTTTGGTGCACTTCTGCTGCTGCAGAACATCTGTCCTAATGAAACATCCTCCTGTGTTTGATTTAAATACATCACAGCTTACTAAGCCTGGGCACACACACTCCTCCAGGTGCACTTTCTGGCAGGTTTGCAGTGCAGGACCCCGGCAGGAGCACTGATCAATACACACAGCACACACTGGCCACAAAGGGTCACCACCACCCTGCCTGAGCCCCACAGCCAAAAGGAACAACCTGCACTAAGCAAAGGTGCAACACACCCAGACCTTCCTGTAAGTACCTGCCCCATGGGTGTGCAGCCAGCAGGAGAGAACCAGCACAGGAACACAGCCTGACAGCTCAGGCACAGACACCCAGGCCCTGCCCCAGCCCAGGAGAGGTGGAATTGCTGCACTGCCTGTCCACAGGCAGGGCTTTGCACTCTGCAGGAACCAGCACACCCTCACTAACAATGAACCCAGCCAAGGCTCTGACACTGCACCAAGCCAGCATTTGGTCCTTATTAGACAACAGCTCACAGTGGATATGACAAGCACAAGGTCTCACCAGCACACAGCACCAGACAAATTCCAAGTTCTTTGTTAATGTACTTGCAAAGTGCCCCAAACTACCAGAAATGCAAAACAGTTCACCCACACAAAAAAGTGTTTTACTTTGAAGTGGTTTCATTTTTACCTGCTCTGCTATAAGGCAGTGGAATGGAGCTGGAGGGGAACTGCTGTGCACCAGTATCTCTTGTTTTAGCTTCTGAACTAACTATTGGAGCTGGGTTTTATCGTGCCACAGTGGAGGTTAAAAAATGTAACTGTATTTCAGTAAAGGTAACTTAAAACTAACATGTTTGGACCCTCAGTTGGGCAGGCTGAGGTTGTATACAGGGTCAATCAGAACTGCTCAGCTAAGGAACAGCAATGTGCTCATATAATCATGGTATGTTTCACCACATCCCTGAGCTCCTTCCAAGGGAGGAGCTCAGAGTGAGAAAGAACTCCAGAGTGAGTTCTTTCACCTCCTAGAGGCAACAACACCGATCCTTGTTCTGAATACAGCCACAGCTAAAAATCCCACAATCAGAACTCTCTGAATATATTATTTCTCAGATCTGAATATATTATTTCTCAGAAAGTAAGAGATAAGACTTGAATGTTAGCACAGAGATCATCTGCTAAACTTTTACTGCCCAAGCCTTGCAGCTATAGCAGGAAACTCATTTTCACACCTGCACAGTCAGGAGGAAAGCACCATCCTGCAGCTGCCATTTAGTCTGGTGAGACCCTATTTGCCAGGCAAAGTAGCTCTATTTCAGCAATGAAAGAAAGTAATTTTTGATTTCAGGTGACATAGGATTGGCTTAGCTTGAAGCAATTCTGGTAATTTTAGCAGGAAAGGTTACTGCTCCATTTGTAGCTGCAGACCACTCTCCCAAGGGGCATCCTAATCTTCCCTTGTCCCAACACTGCTGCTCAAGGAAAGGATCTTTGCTCCATTTCAATCAAGAGGTATTGCCCTGAATCTTCCAAGTCTACTCCAGTTGTTGAGAGAAAAGAAAGGGAACTTCTTAAAGTAGTCTTGTATGCCAGTCCAGATTCAAATAGAAATTATAAAGAAGGTTTAAAAGGAAAAAACTCTTCTAGATCTGCATTCCAAAGAATCTAATGACAAATCAGAGGAACTGCAGATTAACTGACTGAAACTGGCAAGGCAGGGGTGAAATCTAATTTACAAGCAGAAGAAAACATGGTCTGTGACAATTTCACCTACTAGTCTCATTAAGAAAAAGGAAGAGAGTGTCTGACTTGGAGGCAATCAGGTAGGGGATGGACTTACAGAAGAAAAAACAGCAGGGCTTTGCAAACTCCAGGACTGCTGTAAAAATGAGAGCCCTAAGAAGGATGAGTACCTGTGGACTAATTGGGAGAAACCCAATCTGAAATTCAAGATACTGGTTTGTCTGCCATTTCCCTGCAATTTTCTTTTGCTGCTTTTCACCACATCACTTTCTTTCATGCTTCAAAGGTCCAGATGAGCCTAAGTACTGGAAAGCAACAGCAAAAGATGGCTACCCAGTTCCTTCAATCAGCAAAGAACACCAGTAGACCTGGGAATGTCCATCTCAGAACAATTCTTCTAACTCCAGCCTATCTTTATGACTTGTCAACTGCTTTATATCTCGAGATTAGTAAAAAAATTACTTTTAAGTATGTCATTCTCTATGTATTTTCTGACTTCTCAAAGAAACACATAAATCAATCAGAACTAAGACTGCTACAGTGCAATTAATTTAACTTGCCTTCTTCACCAAGAGTTGCCCAACAAAACCAGTAAAACCAGACTGCTTGGGCCAATTGTGGTTGGAATGGAGGCTGGGAGGTCCCAAGACATACCTCATACATGGAGTGGAATTACCCAAGAACCCCCCTCATACACATGCACATCACTGAAACTGCTTTCATGAATGAGTTAGGGCATCACAACCTGGCAGCATGAGCAGAGAGTCACAGATCCTACCTACCCCACCTGTTCCTCATCCAGAAACAAGAGACTTGTACTGACACAAGTAGCTGTGAAATTGTTCGGTGAACTCAGAAAACTCATTGCTCCTTGTCAAAAAAAGGCATTAAAAACTAAAAGAATAATCAAGCAACGCATCAGCAACCAAACTCCTCAGTTAAACTTAATTTTAGTAGTTCATACCAATGGGTGATTTTATCTCTTTAACTCCCTGGAGTGATTTATTTCATTGCCATCACCACAAGAAAAGGAAAATGGTCCTAAAGGGTGTCAATCCCAGCTTATGGAGTGAGCATAACCAGAGAGCTGCTATTACAGAACTGGGTCACATCTTGTCACTGGGTAGGAAGTCATTATGGATATGAATACACAAATGTCCCCACACCAGCAGGGAAAGCTGAATATTAACAGTGAGCTGAAGCTGAAGTAAAAAATTAATTAATAACATTAATTCTGCTGTATGAGCACATGAAGCCTGAAGAATAATCTATTTTATTTAAAACAGTTGGGTAGAGGAACTAACTCTGCTCTCCCATCATCTTAGTGCAGTCTCCAACACAGCACGCCATCAAGGATGATAGTCAGGACTATGCTCTGCCTGTTCAAAGCAAAACTTATAAAATTCAAGATACAGTGAAAACCCATATGGCTGAACACACATTCCTCACAAAACTGCTGCCTAGCAATATTTTTCCCTGTTTATGTACAGTAAAGAGTGAAAGTTACATTATAAAATGGGGTGAGACCCACTTGTTCAAGGATACAGATAATGCAAACAAGTATCTTTAATTATTCCTAAGATTTTACACCCCATATTACTTTGGAACAAGGAAGAAGGGAGCAGTTGAGCAGTAAGGATTAAACTCCCTGCTATTTCCCCAGTTCCTGAAGACAATTACCATTTGGCTGATGTGAGCTGCATTTCAATGGGCTTGTCCCTTTGTAACATCTTCACAAAAATCTGTGGTAACAATTCTCCATCAACAGACACTGCAAAGAGAGAGAGCTCCAAGTCATTCTCATGCAGCCAGGCAAAAAGTGAGTGTCAAACCAGCAGCAGCAGCAGCACTGCACTCACCATTGACCAGAGTCATGGATACCTGGGGGTTCTCAAAGGCTAGAACTGAGAAGCATTTCAATGCCTGCATTCGGACCTGTGTAAAAACACAATAATATGAAATATCAACTCTGACTTCAAAGCAAAACTGGGCTATACTGCTGGATAGGCTTGTAGAAAACAATGCTGCATAATCAGCAAGAAATTGAGATGAAGAATCATGGCATATGGAAACATCTAACTCACACCCTGACTTCTGTCATCTCCCTGCTGGAACTATCCTTCTTTAGGGAATGTTGTAAACGCTGAAGAAAACCAGCAAGGTTAAAACTTGGGAACTAAAGAGGAAGTAGTGGTCTTATTTGTAATGCCTCATAAATGTGTAAAAAATAACAGAAGAATAGAAGAATACCATATAACAATGGTACTTTTACTTTTCAGGACTCATAAGTACATTAGAGAATCTGAAATAGGTACCCTTGAGATTTCTATTTCAGAATCCTTTGAAGGTAAGCTTAATAAAATGTCTAAAGAGAACCATCTAACTGAAGTGATTCCAAACTAATCTTACAACAAATGTACACCATAAGTTTTACTGCCATCACACAGCCTCAGGTACCACCTGGATGAAAAGGATGGACAAATTTCTTCATCTCGGCTCCTCCTTCTTCAGTCCAAAGTTTTGATTTAATTAGTGTTTCATGGCTGCCTAGTTTCTGAAATCTTTATAACTTCTTTTTTGCCACAGGGAAGATCAACCTTATCACCTTCCCAGATCACAGAACCTAGATTAGTTCAGGTATTAGTCTTTGACTTGCCCTTCTATAGCCGCACATATTTAAACTGTGTTCTTGTCTTCATAAGTGGAAGGATTGAGGAGCTGACCCTCCTGGCCACCAAGTTACAGGTAGAGTGTGATGTTCTCTGAGGTGATGGTCCAGGATGGACTTCCAAATCACAACAGAGAAGGGAGCTGAGACTAAGGAATTCAGGGAGCACAACACACAGGCAGCTGGTGGCCTCCACACATTCCACAACCATCTATTTTTACAGGTATGACTTCCTGTTTAGGACAGACCACACTTGCTTCTCTTCAGCTCAACTTCTTATTCTCATTTTTCAACAAATTGGAGCACTTGGGTTGCCAAGTGCCTGTTCTCTTTGGAGCAATGCTAGGCAGCCCAGTTTTCATTACTGCTGCCTCAACTTTAGAGTACAATAGCTCTGGTTTTGACAGAATATGGCAAGTAAAAGCAACTGTTGCTCTACACATTCACATCATACCTGTTTATAGCTTTGGCTCACAGGCACAGACATGGTTTTTATAATCTCTATTTGAATTCCTTTCATAAACACATGTTAAACAGAGTAGTTGTAATGTCTTACTTTGTAGGAGGTGGAGACCAACAGATGTGCGATGTTCTGAACAGCTCCATGGTTAAATAAGATTGTCTGGTGATCTGGACCCTTCAAAGGAAACATAGCACAGGGTTTTTAAAACAACATGCAAGAGATTTCCACTGTCTGCAATTTATTGTTAAATATTTAAGATACATTTCCTAACATTTACTTTGTAATCAGCTGGCAAAACAATTTTTTTTTTTTTATATAAACAACTTCAACTATATTTTTAGAGCATTTGTCCTTTTCTGGTAATCATTTCCACTCTCTCCTTCAATAGGCAATGACATTAGTTCTCACAAATGAAGGAACATGGATAGAAAACTTCTGTTTCTACTCTTTCTGCTGGAAACAACTGTAAGCTCCTGATTTTCTCTACAAATCACATAAAAGATCACCAGTCACTAATGTCTTCCTCACTGTTAATATTAAGCATTTTCAACAATTCTAACGCAGAAGGGAAGGGATTTCTTCTAAAACTGGCTCCAGACAGAGTGACCATGCTTTGAGAAGAAATTCACATTTTCCTCCAAATTTTTATTAATTATTGTTTTAGTTTCAAGCATGTTTGGCCATAAATCCAGCCAGCCATCACCTACTATTGACTTCAAGATCTAAGCTGGCAATGGCTGATAGGTCAGTATTTTTTTCCAAAACAGCCTTTAGAATTAAACACAAATACTAAATTTTGCAGGAGAAAGGCCTAAGAACTTCTGTAGCATAACAAGGTTTGATGAGGTTGAAAAAACTACATGAAATCTCAATACTTGCAGCCCTCAACAGTCTCTTGCCAAAGCTGATCCGTGACTTGCAAACCTCTCTTTAAAAGTAGGTTCATAGCTCTGGTCATCTCTCATTAAGCATGAGCTATGCACATTTAAATTCAGCTTACAGGATGCCACAGCATTTATCATCCCCCTGTGCATTTCCTTGACTAATCTGCAAGTGAAGAAAGTCTCTTCACTCCTTAATCTCTTGTTCAAACCTGGCTCAGTTAATGGCACCTCTTACACCCTGGTAGGCATCAATGACACATTATCTTCTAATCTGAGATACAGCTGAAATCAGATTCCTCTTGCAGTCAAAAGAACATTTTTAGAGTATCTCTTACCTCTAAGAAAAAAGCATAAAATTACTTTCAGATGTAACATATCTGATGCTTTAAGAGATGCTTCAGCTGCTACTGCCACCAAGAGCTTTCTACCAAAAAATGCAATTAAAACAGCATGGTTGAAGGAGGAAAACCACTTACATTGGCACACAGAAGTGGCTGAGGCAATGAGTTAAAGCCGCAGCTATGCCAGTGTTGGAGCTGAAGAACAGATATTGAAATATGTGAAAAAAATGAGTGAGTTTAAAGTAGAAGAAATCATACTGCCCTAGATTTAGTCATTCCCAAGTACTAGTGATTCCTCCACGGGATGCAGGTGGCAGATTCTGTGCAAGCAGGACAGATGCCCGTACAGAGGTGACACCTGGGTGTACCTGAGTTGCACAAGTGGAAATATTTTGTCTGTACACACTGTGTTTGCACACACCAACCAGCACAACCAGGTAAGCACTAATCCATAAAGAGGGACAGCTGCAAATGTAAGGGTGAAAACTTGAGAAGATGATGAAGCATTTCCAAGCAGTTCAGACTCCAGTTTAACAGCAAGGCTTCCTGGTTTTGTTCCACCTTGGGTACAGAGTTCCACTCCTCTGACAGTGACGTCCAAATACGAATGACTGACGTATTTCAGGAATAGACATCACTTCTTGCACAATTTTCCATCATGAAATGCCAATTTTCAAGGAAACATTAGGGTAGCACAATGTAACAACTCATTCCACAATGACAAGCAGGTACCTAAGTGTCTCTGTCCCTTGGGGCAGGGATCCAGCAGCAGCCTAAGGTCACTCAACAAAAGAAGGCCTGGAGAAAGCTGCTCTGACTACAGGGCTTTATCCTGGACCCTTCCTAAAACAGTAATTCTACCTGCTCACACCACTTGCTCTAAAAACAAATGAACTGAGATAGAGAGACTCCTAAAAAGTTAATTTTATCTTGCACTTTCACATCCCAGGTACATCAGCCTGATTTCAGTTTACTTATTTGCTTCTATGTTGATAGAATCCTGGCTCTGTATGTTAAGAACTGCATCTGTTCCCCTGTAAATCAACACTTCCCTTGCTCAGGATGGCTCTTCTCCAGGGCAATGCTTCCCTGCCATTAATTTTAACTCTGAATGTGCAGGGAGAAGCAGCAAAAGAGAGCAGCAAAAGCAGAAGCCAGCAGCAATATGCTAGGAACTCAAGTGATGGATTTCCTAGCTCTAGAGAACTGGTCTGAGCTTTTCCAGGGAAATGGAAGAGGGCAAGGCAGAAACCTGAAAAACCAACAAAAATGCTGGAAAGGCAGAGAAAGAAATGGCTACACCAGATGTGAGCTGAGAACAGTGCAGGGACAAGAAGGGCAGGAGCTGTGATAAGTCACTATTAGTTCAATTAATACAGCTACTAAGATGAGGAAAAAGAGAAATAAAAGCAATGCTTCTTAAAACATATGCCAAGCCTTACCTAAATACAAAGGTTTATTTATAGTAATTTATTGCTTCAGGGAAAAATATAAGAAAGGTTCTCTCACTCAAGGCCTTTTGGAGGAAGATGGAGTCTTCATTTAAAATGCAGTGAATACTGAAACTTTCAGTGTGTGTATGTATATATATATATATATTTGGTTTTAATTATAAGAACGTACTTCGCCTATTCATTAAAGTGAGAAAATCCCCTGCAAATGTGTCTTCCATCGTATTAGGTACATTTTGTTCTGTCTGAAAATACAATAATTGACATAATAAACCTGAAACCCCAAAACTAAACAAAACAGAAGGAAGGGGACATTTCAGATTTTTGCTGAACAGCTGCATTTGCTTGGGTAAGAGAATGAGTTCTTGATCAATTTAACATTTGTGATGATCTGTTTACTCAACCTCAAACATTTTTCTTTGTTATGCAGTTGTTTATTCTGCAAATGCAACCATTTCCTCACACTCATACCCATCACACTGTCTTTCTTGTGCAGCCTAGTTTCCCTCTGTTTACACAGCCAACAACTTTCCAAAACCCTGATTTTTTCCAGACATTTACTCTAAAATTTGAGAGAGATTTGGGGTTGGAGGAGGCACTCAAATTGGAATGGTGAGCTCAGAAGACCTTCCTCACTTGTGAAGTGACTGTGCATTTGCACTGTAAACAACATTTCAGATATGCAAGCCACCAGGAATTGCTGGAGCTGCAAGGAAATAACTCCTCTGGAAAAAGATGACAATAACTGTTCTCTGACCCCTCCCAGCCACCAGGGTTTATATTCCCAGAGCCAACCCCTGATGGTATAAACCGACTCTTTTACCATCCCATAATTAGTCCTGGGTTATTTTTCTTGTAGGCCAACACGGCCTGATTTTTCACCTGTTCAAGCTCCTCAGCCCATTAAGGAAACTTTCAGGGGCCACTTAAACAGGAGGTGCCTCACTGCTCCATTTTTTTTCCTTAAATACCAAATTTTTTTCCACTATTAGGTATATATGTGAACCTCCACGGTCCAGTGTAGGATTTTGTCTTCACGTTTTCTATAAACAGTTTCCTAAATATTAGCAGTTGAGTTCTATTATTATATCCCACTAAATGGACAATTTTCAGTCCTCAGCTTCACTTAGCAGAAGAAATGCAAAGGGATGAGTGTACACAAATAACAGTCAAGGCAGAAGAACACAGATACTTAACAAAGGAAAAATTCACAGTTCCAGGGGACTCACTGTAAGTGATAAGGCAGAAAGATATTTTTCAAGGGAAGTACTTACAAATTCATAAACTTAGGAACTTTCTCATTTGTTAGTACACAATCTGCGATTCTTTAGTTTTAACTGTTACTAAAAGGGAAAGATGCTGTAAAAAGCTCATTTCCTACCGTGAATAATTTTGATACAGTTATTGTATAACCCACTGGTACAGTAACTCCCAAAAAACTGCAACAATAAAAATCAGAGCTGTGGGGAAACTTGGACTGAGGGAAGGGAAAGACAAAACTATGTTTGGGGTGGGGTTGCTGCTGGTTTTAAATCAGTTTTCTCATATCAACAGAATTGCATTACATAGCAGGAATGAACATGAATCTGGATGAACCTGTAATTGACAGAGCTCAGCTGAGAACAGCATTTCTTCTCCTCTCAACCAACAGCATCTCTTAAGAGAACAGTCCCTGTACTTAAAACAAGTGAAAGCAGCTACACAACCTCTGCAAAGAGATGCTCACACTGTCCTCAGACTTTCTGAGGAAAACCAGAAGTGTTTCAAGATTTACAGTGCTAAAAGTGAAGACTGATGCTTGCCCAGACTTTGTTTGGCTTTGTTTAGCAGCCAAAGCCTATAAACCCCCCAGATTTGCATATTTTCTTGTACTGCAGAGCAGCATATATCAACCCCAATAAATCTGCAGCAAATGCAGAGCAGTTCCAGTTCAGTCATTACTGGCTCAGAATTCCTGCCACAAAAGGCAGCACACACACAGTTCTTGCAGGCCAGAAACACAAGTTGCATAGAGAACATGAATTGTCTTTCTTACTTTGCAGCAGTGGGAGAAGATCTGACATATGTATTCTTGTGTGTATCGAGACCTACTGAGCAGTGCCATGAGGTGGGAGATAACTGTAGCATCCTGCAAACAAGGGAGAAAAGAAGAGAATGTTAACACTGGATTTCAGCACAGCTTCTTTGCAGTTTGTTACTTAAAGGAGCACTCCTGATTCTGCACTCAGTGTTCTTCCTACCACCAAAACTTCTATGCATATAGAGCAAGACTATTAAAAGCAGTTCATTAAAAGCTGAAGGCACTGTGACAGTTCTGAGCCAAATCTCCATGGAAAATAAATAAAAGGTCAGTGCAATTGGAATAAATAGGAATAACAGGAATAAAACTTGTGCAATTTGCCTCCAAAATATTTGGGACAAAACCAATAAAAGAATGGGAGGGGAGAAACATACCAAAATCAAACATGACCACTGACAGGGATTAGTCCAGGAGCTGCCTTAGTGTTGTCTTCCCAGCAATGTGGCTGACTTAGCTCTTCTCCCAGCTCTGAGTCCAAGGGAGCAGGGAGGGAACATGGTGCCATCCTGGAGAGGGCACAGTCCCCTGGAACTGATTCATGGGCAGTCATCATGTCCTTTGTCTTGCAGTCAAACACACACTATAGACACTGCCAAGTGTGTGTGACACTAGTGACAGAGAACCCCAAATAAACCAGCAAAAGAAAACCCTTACACTTCAGTGGGAGGTTCCCTAAGCCAAGGCAGGGGGCTGGAACGAGATGATCTTTAAAGTCCCTTGCAACCCAAACTTTCCCACGATTCTGTGGCAAGTTCTCTTCTGCAAACACATCCAGTTATTTATCTCTGTGGTGAGTTACAAAACCATAATGTTCAAAAGCTTTCAGTTATTTTTACCAGCTCATTTTAGTGGCAGGCACTATGGTGATATTAAAAGAAACAATGGGTATTTTAGTTTGGAAAGGGGTAAACTAAATTACTTCCTTGAGATAAAGGGAGCTGAGCAAAGGGAAGGATTGAATGAGCCTTTCTTTCCAAAGCACATGTGCTATATTGACCCAAAAAATCTAAGTCAGACTCTGTTTTACCTGCACAATGATGAATTACAACTCTCTGATTTAAAGAGAGGTGAATTGAAATTAGAGCAAAACCGTCCTGCACCTCAGCTCCTGTGAGAGCACTGAAAGCAGCACCAGCCTGACTGTTCAGTGACTGTATCTTCACAAAGACACCTTGCTTATGAGAAGTTTTACTTCCCAATTACCTGGGAAATTTCCCACCACACTTTTTAGTATTGTCAAAATAAACATGTACCAGTCTCCCCTATTTGCAAAAATATTTGAGATTATACAAAGCTTGCAGTATTTATTTAATATTTTTTACTTATGTATATACACAATTATCATACTTATTTTAGGAAGCTTTGCTGCTGGCAATCCAGGCCTCTTATTCTCTACAGAAAACAATAGGACAAGAGAGCCAAGAAACACACTGAGCATAAACTCAACTTGTTTCTACTGCTTGTTTCTCACCAACTGGAAAGGATCAACATGCAACAGCCTCTCAGCATCCTACAGAGAGAAAGTTATTTATAAAGACTTTCTCCCAGGTACACCAGCCATATATCCCTGATCATTTCATGCTTATGTGCATAGGAAAACCACGGGACTACCTATTTCAAGCAACATTTTCAGGGTTTAGCCAATAGCAGCTCCATTTGATCTGCCTTTACACACAGTCCAGAGCCAAACTTCAGAACCCAAAGGCCAGCAAGGGACTGGTTTGCTTGCAGTGCAATAGTGGACATTCAATCCCAGAATGGGTCAGGCTGCAAGAGCCCAGCAGGCACCTGGTCCCACCTCCCTGCTCCAGCAGGGCCATCCCAGAGCACAGGGCACAGCATTCCAGACTGGAATACCTCCAGTGAGGGAGACTCCACACCCTCTCTGGGCTGCCTGTTCCCAACTCCCCTGAGTGAAAGCAACACCAGCTGACAATATACCCAGGATTCCTCTGTGTTTTAATGCATTTGACCCATTGAAACAGATTCTTGTCCTTTTCTGCAAATCTTCAGCAGCTGAAGGCATCAAGCCCCATCAGTGTTCAACACAACATCACAATCAGTGCTAAGAGGCTGCTCAGTTACAAAGTTCCCCTGATACACAACCATCAAGAAGCCAGGAGGAAAGGGAGAAGAGAAGAAAGACACACCAGGACTCACAGGCAGGAATGTTTTTAAAAAAGGAGCTTCAAATTGTAAGATGCAAGACCTGAAATCTCCTGCAGAGAAATCCCTGACTATGAAACCTGAATTATTTCAAAGGACTCAAACTGTAACTATTAAAGCAGCACATCTTTGAATAAAATGATTATTCAGTTAAATTCTTTTAATACACACAGATGTGTGTATTAAATTAGAATGTGTAACATCTCTCCATCTGTATCTAACACCATGGAAGGAACCAACAAACACTTATTTCACATCCTCACCAGTGACATCCTTGTGCAGTGGTCCAGTTTCACCTAAAAATCCAACAGCATTGATCACAGGAGTATTCCAGCTGCAGTTTATAGATTGGAGATTTTTGGTAAAGGTCTAAGTGGACAGAAATTGAGCCTCAAACTGTTGGGAAGCTCTACAGTACAGCTACAGAAATGGGAATGAAATGGCACATGGTCTTTTGTGTTTTACTGACCCAGTGGTGAATTCCTGGATGGGAAGGTTTTCATATTGGATGATGAAAACCATTTTCATTCAGCATTTATGAGACAGGGCTGTTCTGCCACCAAACATTGTGGCAGGGTACTTGTGGTGCCACTGTGACCCCTACAATGTCACTGTACATATAAGAGTTAATGAATCCTTGCAAACAAAGTCACAGTCCCCTGAAATTCTGCCAATACACAAAAATGTGTATTATTAGATATTCTGGACTATGCATTTAAGAAGCAGTTCTTTATAGATTGTTTTTATACACCTTCTCATTACATTCCATCAAATCTGAAGTGTTGTAAGTATGAAAAGATTAAAAACTCTTGGAAAGTTCCAAGAGGGCTTCCTTAATGTGTTTTTAAGAAAACTGTTAATTCTACTCTACAATTTTGCTAAAATATCCAATTTGTAAAATAATTTTGGCATGTTGATCAGAAAAGAACCTAGAAAGAGCTAAGGGATGTGTGGACATAACTGACTTCCAACGAAATGTGAACAGTGATTAGGTGTCAGTGTGAGGCTACATAATTCCACTTTTATTAAGTATTGGTATCTAAGTAACAAAGGATCCTCCTAGCAACCTAGGAAGGATCTTCCTAGTGAGATTGAGTCTACACTCATAAGCTATAGTTAAAACAATGAGATTCACAAACCCATTAAAATGCTGTCTGCTAACAAAGTAGTTCCAAGCAACTTAGGACAAATACCTCTATATCATGCATATTGTAACAAAATTATTGTCCATACAAACAGAACTTAGAAAGACATAACAGTTACATTTACCTGCTTTGATTCCAATACCTGATTTCTTCATATTCCTACACAAAATTTGTAAAGATCTACTCTTAAAACATTTCTTTTTAATTGAGGGTTGCAATTCTTTTCCCCAAGTCAGAGAATTGAAATGCTTCTATCCACCCAAATAACTTGAATTCAAGCTCTATAAGCTAGAATTGGCTCTTTCACAACTCTCATTTTTAGGAAGCACTTCAGACTGGAGAACACTCAGCCTTGCTCCTGGCTCAGCCACCACAAACAGCCAGAAGGAAAGAAGGAATAAGGCATGAGAGACTGACCCAGATTCCTCCCTTAGGAACTGTGGATCACTGAGCTGTGGTGGAGCATGTGCACACTTGGCAGTGTGGGCTCATTGCCCATTAAACACCTGGTTATTAATCACTGTAAGATATCCTGATCCTCGCAGGTGTGCCTCCTCCCTTTTACCAAGCCTGGCCAATACAAGGTGACGTCAGGTTTTTCATCCCAAACCTGTCCAGGAAGCAGGAATACCTTTCACTCATCATTTCTAAAGACTGAGACTTCTCAAACTGATTCCTCATTGTCTCTACAGGACAGTCTCATCCTGCTGCTGTGCCTTTGACTCTCCAAACTCCTGTAAGGACAGCACTCCCAGCAGGGAATGCACCTCCTCCTGCACAGCAGCCACAGACAGCAAGCTCCCACTGGAATTGTATCTGGGTCCCACTGAGGAAGGAAAATAGAATCACAACTGAGAACATCTGTCAGGAAACATGCAGAATGCTTTCATGGGCTGGAAACATTTTCTGCCATTCTTCTGTTATCAATAAGGTATCAGGAGTTGAAGTAACAGGAACTCAGTCAAACTGGATTTGCCTTAGTCCTTCCATCTACTCAGCAAGCCAAAACACACCCAGCTATGGTGAACTGGCTGGTTTGCATGCACAATAATCCTGGAATTTAAAGAAGTCTGAACATATGTCTGCACCTCAACAGATCTCTCCCCCTGAACTCCACGTCATTCCTCATTTCCAAGTGCAGCATGGTCACTAAATGGGTCTCAGCACCAAAGCCTGCACGCTGCCTGTGCAGGAAGCCTCCACTAACAAGGATTCCTCTGGCACAGCACGTCTGGATAGAACTTGGTGTTACAGCTCAGCATCAGACCCCAAAAACCTGCCCTTTCTGAGAGCTCAGTGATCATCCAGCTCGATGGACAGACAGATGGATGGATCTGCACATTTTTTCAGTACAAACCCTAAGTTTCTATAGGAAACTGCCCAAATGTTTCCACCTCTGAAGAACTATTTTATCCTTGGAACTGAACAGAATTAACACAAAATCAGCGGCAGTTTATCCTTCAGGCTTCTGTCCATAAGGAAATGCTCAAGAGGAAAGGTGTAGTTCTGAGACTCAGCACTTCTGCTGGGAGAAATATTCCCATTACTGTGGGTGATGTGCACCTGTTACAAACAGAAAGAAATGTTTTAAGCTGCACTCTTTGAAGCACTTGTATATCCTGGATTTTAACTGAGAGGTCTTCTGAAACCTCTAGAATGACTGCAACACTCTTGGAGATGTTAAGCTAACTCCCAACACCTTGTCTTGGAAACAGTCCTGCCCAAGGTTTGAGAGAGAGCACCCTCTCTCTGCAGTCAAATCATGAAAAAATTCTGGGAAAGTTTCCATGTTAGACACAACTCAAGATCCAACTTTCCACCAGTTTTTTCCAGAACTGCTGGGCTGGAATGAAAAGCCATTGACAAACTTGGTCTCCTACCTTTCAAAACAGGACCTGAAAAGGGCAGAACTTGAGACACCTTCAAGTGCTGCAGCTGCATAGAGATGGTGACAGTCTCCCCAGAGCTTCTGTGACCAGAAACAAAGAGGGAGCAGGCTGGCTAAATGGGAACTTTGAATTCTTCCTCTTGTTCTCAGTGTTGGAATGTCTACCATGAAGTGTTCATTAGGCCCATAATTACTCCTTTAATTGCAAAGCCAATGTCTCAATTGCTGCCTTGTGAAACACAGCTTGCAGCAGTGTGGGCTGGGGCTGTACCTTCCAAGAGATAAGAAAAGCATCTTATCAAAGGATCTGTATTCAGCTCTTTTCAAAGCATGGCTTTGGATATTCCCACAAGAGAAGGAAAAAAAAAAAAAAGATTTGCAGAAATAGGACCTTAAGCATAATTATAAAGTACTTAATTTTGAGGTGTTTAACTGGAATGGGAAATGGGAAGATGGGTTTTACAGGTGAACTAAGGAGCAAGGACCCCTCACCAGATGATCATTTCCTGTAGTTATGGTTAATTCCAGGACATTACATTTGCCTGAAGAAGGACTTGGGGAGCAGTTGATGTCATTGCTGTGCAGCTGAGAAAGCAAAGCATGAAACACCAAATCCAGTCCTCAGGCATATTGTTCCCATGGTAGTGGTTATTTCTGTGCTAATGCTGGTTCCTCCCCATTTCTGTCCATTTCTCTAACCCTTCCTCTCCCTTCAAGACATCAAACCCCTCCTCCAAACAGGGAGCAATTAAAAGTCTCTATTGAGCACTGATCCCCAGGAAGAGCTATGGATTGTTAATGGAGACAGTCATCTCAAATCCCTCTCTGGATGCTGAGAGCAGGAAGCAGATGCCTCTGCACTTATCAACTCTTAGAGGCTGATTTGGGGAAATCTGGGAGCATGGAGTAAAGCCAAAGAAAGACACAAAGAGGAAGCCCTTGGATCACTCTGGAGAGGTGCCTTTGGTGCTCACACATACAATATGCATTGAGGTTTTCCACGCTGAACAATCACAAAACACCTGGAAAAAAAGGCAGTGAACAGTGGAGGACAAAGCTGGCTGATTGTCTGTACACACTAAATGCAAGCTGACTTTCTGAGATGGACTAACTGGCAGATGAAATTCAGAATAGGTGTATGGTAAGATTGAGTCCATAGAAAATAACAAGTTTGCCCACCCGTGTCTGGAATGAAAATGTAAAAATTCATTGGAAAAATGAATAGAGAACAAAACAGACATTGCAGCAGTGCATAACAATGAGACAAAAAATCACAAAGAAAATCTGTTGACTATTAACAGCCAAACTGTAGAGAAAGTAAGACATGAGAGGCCAGCTGTGCCCTTCTCTGTAAGCATCAAGACTTCCTCAGCAAGCAACAGCTCCCAATGTGTGGGACCAGAGTGGTTCTCATTGTGGGTGCCCAGTTACCCTCAGAAGCTGGAGCTGCTCTATGACCTCCCCCAGACTGAGGCAATGCTCCCATTTTCCAAGCAGGAAGAGATTGCTGGTCCACTACAGCTTTCATTCCATGGCTCACCTTGCACTGGGACAAAGGAAGCTGCTAAACTCTCCTTGCCCCTCCTTCCCAGTAAGAGGCAGTGCCTGGGTTTGGGCAAACCCCAGAGACAGCAGTACCTTCAGAGAGGGCTCTGCCCAGTCACCTAACCAGGGCCAGCACCAACAGCCCTGCTGGCACATGGTCCAGGACAAACTCAGGACTACAGCAACTGGAAAGGCACATTTTCTATCCTCCTGTCGCTTAAATGCAAATCACACATATACCAACTAAGAGCAGAGACATTTTAGAGGTGAAGCTCTTCCACTGGAAGTACAAAAACTGAGCAAGCCCTCTCTGAACCGGAGAGGGAGGACAGTGCTGGATAAAGCAAACTTTCAGAAAGTAACTGCTGCCAGTATAGCTCTGATAAATAGTACCTCTAAATACCATCTAGAGACAGTTTTTCCTCCTTAAGATTGCACACAAGTCTGAACACGTAGGTATTTTCTTTATCAGTGGGCTACACTGGTGACCAGCTGATATCAAACCAGCCATAAATGACAGAGAAAACTAATGCCTTAAAGGCAGGTGAGAAGTGCTAATGCTGTTGCTCAAACAAGGCCTTATTACTACTCCAGACAACAAGATTTTTCACTCCCACCCTCTCCATAGCCTTTAAAAAGACACAATAATCTGCTTACAACTTACTGTGTACAGCAGATCCTCTGGAGTTACAGGACTGATGAAAATGGTACGGAGACATCGCAGGCAAGCTTCAATAAACTTCAAATCTGGCGAGAGCAATCCTACAAATATGGGCACATCAACCATTCAGTCTCATTACCTTTGTTTATTTCAGTACTTTAGGAACATTTACTGACACAGATCCATTAAGGGAGGAGTACCTTGCAATAAGGCTGGGATAATATGGCAGTCTAGGAGGGATTTGACATTGTTCTCTGTCCCCATGGCAAGGCTGCCCAGGACCACTGCACATTCTGTTCTCAGCTCCGTGCTTGAGGTCTCTTGCTGGAGTAAATACAGCAACCTGCAAACACAAGCATTTTTAGAGGAAAACTCATATGGAGGAGAAAATTTCAGTCTAACAGAAAATAATCTGAATCTTGCTATGTAAAGAGGATGAAAACCTTAATAGAAAGATGAAGACTGAGCAAAAGAGTAGAGTAACACTTCATTCACAACCTTTTCACACTGTGTGCTCCTATACAACTTTTACTTGGTGTAGGAAAAAAACCCACTGCTCTTTCTTAAAAAGGTACTGTCACAGTACTGACATCCAGGATGGAACTTTCAGGATAACAGGGAGATCCCAAATCTCAGTTAAAGGAAATGAGTTTGCAGTTTGAGACTGATGGGAAAGGGAATTTTAACACCTGATTACCATTGTGGGGATGGTTATCTTTGGCAGTGATTTCTTCTGGGTCACAACTGCAAAGTAATTCCATCACCAAGCACAAGCATGGGGTGGGCTGAGGGTAATCTGAGTTTGGAACACCAAGAAATGATCGCATAAACAAAGAAAGCCCAGGAAAGTTGTATGTGCAGAAAGGCAGCTGTATTGGAGCTAAACAGGATCACTTCAAGCCTCAAGCCCATCTTTCCAACAGTGTCATTTGGGTCCCAGTCAACTGGATTCTTTCTACAGTATCAAGAAGCAAAATACATAATCAATGGTATGCAAAATCATCACTAAAGAAAAATAGCACTCCCTCAATCCTGTGGAATCAGGTAACTTTGCATTGCTATTACTTATTTACAGACAGATCATTTTTTTTTCTCTACTGTCTAGAGCAGGTAATGACAGGAAACAAAAGCTTCTGTGGTCATGTACAAATGTACTGAGAAATCCTGGCTAAATTTCATCCTGGAAAAGAAGAGAATATTGAGCTCCTATGTGGAAAGCACAATCTCTGCTACTGCTCTAACCCTGGCTGACTCCTCTGCTGTATGTGTTGATAAATATTGATCTAATTACTAATTAAAACATGTCAGTAGCAATAACCTTTTTAAAAATAGCTTTGAATAACCTAGAGGCCAGTTTAGAAATTCAGAAATGCAAGAGTATTTCCTTACATTTTCACTAGAAAGTCCTGAAAACCTGCTCTGTGTCTTCCCTGTACAGACCACACCAATGGCCTTCTCTCATTATCAAGGCCTTCAACAAATAACCTGCTGCTTGTATGCAGAAATGTTCAGTCACAGAATCACAGAACCATTCAACTTGGAAAAGTCCTCCCAGATCATCAAGCCCAACCATTAACCAAGCACTGCCAAGGCCACCACTGCCCCATGTCCCCAGATGCCACATCCACACAACTTTTAAATCCCTGCAGGGATGGAGACTCCACCACCAATGCCCTGGGCAGCTGTGCCAGAGCTGGGCAAGCTTTTCCAGGAAGAATTTTTCCAATATCCAACCTGAACCTTCCTGGCACAGCTTGCAGCCATTCCCCCTCCTCCTCTCCCTGTTCCCTGGAGCAGAGCCCAGCCACCCCCAGCTGTCCCCTCCTGTCAGGGAGTTGTGCAGAGCCAGAAGATCCCCCTGAGCCTCCTTTTGTCCAGGCTGAGCCCCCCTGGCTGCCCCTGGTGCTCCAGCCCCTTCCTCAGCTCCGTTCCCTTCCCTGGACACACTCCAACCCCTCAATATCATGTCCTAAAAAGACTTTTTTCCCCAAAAGGATTTTTAAAAAATTCAAAAGCACATGAAATTCTGAAGGCTTTTCTCTTCCAAAGAAAGTAATTGCTATTTTTTTCCTATTAACACCCCACACGTGGAACAAATGTTACAGTTCTGCTTCTCTTAAAGAGCAAAAATTAAACACATTGACTACAATCTAAAGTCTAACATGCTTAAAATAGAAAGCCTTACCTAAACTTTATAATTAATGAAGATCAAAATTAAAGTTCCCATTTTACATACAATAAGTTTCTGAAATACTAATAATATCCTTTTCTACATCTTTAAAATAAGTTTAGGGTTCACATCAGGTGTTCCACAGAGCTAGACATGCATATTGTAATATTTTCTATTTCTGTCTTTAAAAGACAGAACTGACACCAAGTAACATTGAAAATTAGGTACTTCCATGACAAACTACAAAATTACAAAAAAGTTTCAAGTGAGGAGAATCCATATAGTCATTAATAAAGTACTGTCAAGTATTAAAGACAAAGATCCACATCCTTCTATTGTCCAGGGGAACATCCTGGACTGGTTTGCTGTTTCCAGGCTCTAGCTTAGACAAATTCAGCAAAGATGTAGTGCATTCCTCCTTTACATTAATATCATCAGGATAAAAAAGAAGAAAAATGGCATTTATATGCAGGGGACAGAAGGGAAGATTATAATTTGGATTTTGGAAACTTAAAAATATGATTAAGGTACTTGTTCATAGTTCACATGTTCTAAGAACACAGTATCCCTGCATAACCTGGATCTCTGATTTGCAGGGTAAGATTTTATCCATTATCAGTCACCCTTTGGATTCCAAACCAGCAGAAATACTGGAACAAGGCTGTGCTAGAACCACCACAACACACTTTTGTGTGCTTCAGGGGAAAACAAAAGCACAGATACACAGAAAAGGTTGTCTAAACAGCAAAAAGGCACTAATGTTCTTGTTGACACTCTTCAGCTTGTGGTCCTGCAGTAAAGCTCATTACAACAAACAGGACATTAGATAAACCTGATGGAAGGATCTTACAACATCTTCACAAGCATTTTCCATGGTTTTAAAGTGTGGTATTTGGATTTTTTTCAAACTTCTATAAGGCTTCTTAATTTTCCACTTACTTTTATATAAAATACAACTTCTGCCCTTCTAAGGGCAATTAAGTGATTAAGGCTTTTTTTCTCAAGTGTCAGGAATGATATCCAGGAAATGAGGAAGGACAGCAAATCCATCCAGAGAGACACTCCAATGGACTCCATGAACACTCATGCCAAGAAACAGAAATGAGGTCAGCTGGAGGCATGATGCACACCTGGGAAAACCATGGATTATTTTAAAGTAGAAAACTTTCACGGGAAGAGCTGCTGAACAAAAGGGAAGTAGAGTGGCTTGGCAAGGAAGAGACTCAGCTCCACTTTCTCCTTCCTCTGACGATGACCGAGTCGGGTGTGATGCACCTGAGTTCCACACCATAAAACACATGCGCATGATTTAGACCTCCCCAATCCAGTCTGAGCACCAACCTCCCAGTTAAAAAGAATAAAAACGCCCTTTTTCACATTCCAGCCCATTCACAAGTTGTCACAAAAATTTCTCAAGTTCCTAAAACACCTGGCAGAGAGATGAAACTCAGCACTTCCTCAAACCCCATAGGCAGGCACGGGGAGGAAGAGCCCAGGATAACAGTTTGAGTGCTGTTGTTGTGAGATGTTAAGACATTTTTCATCAAAGTATGTTAATAAATAAGAGCTTTAATTGAGTCATGATTAGCTGAACATTTATTACCAGTCCCCTTGCAAAGGGGATGAATACACTATCTTTGGAATTATTGTATCTTATTCTACCTTGGAAGATGCTTGCATTCCAGTCCATTGCAAGAAGGCCCAAAAGCTCTTCCCTGGAAAACCCCTGTGATGAACATACAGATGAAAGCACTGCTGAGGTGAGTTACCCCTGCTGGCTGACAGAACATGCAATAAAAAGCCACTGCATGCATAGAGGTGACCTCTGGACATGCTGGAAGTCCCAGTGAGAGTCAACTTCAAACAGTGAATGGAATTAATGTGTTTAGAATAGCTCAAACAAGGCAGGAACACAAACTTTTTCTCAATCTGTTCTTTTCAGTGCTAAAAAGCACTACTTTTCAGACATAACAAGAAGCAATCACTTTCCTGAGAACTTCCCAAAGACAGAACTAAGTATAATTTTAAAAGCCTTCAGAATAATTTCTGTACAATAATATCTAAAGTGACAAATTAAATAGCTGTAGATTCTTACACAAGAAGATTCAAAAATGAGTGATTTTTATGACTACTAGTCACAGAAATTTATCCTGGAGTGAGATGCCAGTTTCCCTTCTGGAACCAACGGTAATTCCAAATCTCCAGAGGTTGCATCCAAGAGACCTGAGCTAACTACTCCCTGAAAAGCCCTACAAAGCAAAGATAACTGCTTCTGAAATATTTCAGAACAGTTTTTTAAAAGAGTGCACAGTGCACAGTTTTTTAAAAGAGCCAAGTTGAGCAGTATGCAGTGTATAAGCAGGGAAGCTGGCTGCACAGAGAGCTTTTCCCTTGGGAGCAAAACAAGGAGTCTCAGCTTGCAGCTCTAGTAATTTATCCTAATGCTTAGACATCCTCACTAACATTAATATTCCATGAGCTGTTCTATGTACACCACAAAACCTGCATCCAGTCTGATCCTTCATGTAACTAAATCCAGCTTTGGAGAGTTTCAATGTCGACTGAGCTGCAAGAGGTCTGGATTTGAAACTCTACATTTTTCTTTACTCCAATCAAGTTTTCCCTCCCCTTCCTCTTTACTGATGTTTCATTTGGAAACAGCCCTGGCCCCTCCCCTGGGGCCCTGTTTACAGCAGGAATATTCCCCCAGCACTCCATGGGTTCCTGTCCTGGTTCCCACCCTGGTGCTCCCAGCTCCCTCGAGGTGCTCACACACCCCCCTCCAGTGACTTGAAGGCTACTGAGGCGGCTGCAGCACAGCCTCTCCTCTTGGTTATGAGATCAAAACCCTCCATCCCAGTGTGCATCACCACTGTCAGATCTCCAGTCTGAGCTGAATTTATTCCATTGTTTCCCTCTAAGACCATTTCATGACCGACTCAGCAAAACATAAATACATTTTTTCTTTGCAGCCATTTATACCAGAATAGGAACACACAACCCCTGGAACCAAACAGAGATAAATTTACACCAAGCACTCACTTTTAAACTTCCACAGTGAATTACACTGGTTCAGTTTAAGACTATTTTTGAGATTATAAAAGCCTTTTGTTCCACAAAAAGTGTGTTAATAGGCATTACACAAAGCAACATCTTCACCTAGTCTTGCTTCAACCACCTTATCACTTTGCTCAAGACTGATGTCTTATTGCTATGTTCACCATTGGACTGTTCATTCCACTTACTCTGATAAAACACATTCAAACTTCATTCTAAATCTTCCAGAAATTCCTATCTGAATTAGATTATCAGCCATCTTATGACCACCACGTGAACAACTATTTTCATTAAGACAAACCAATTCTAAAAGGATTTTGTCTAAGGATATCAAGTGACCTTATACCAAAAATCAAGCTGGTTTTACTTCCCATGCACCTGCAGTTTGAAATTCTCCATTGTATACAAAAAGATCTACTACAGTCTCACTGAGTTTGATATCACCATACAATATCCTGCATCAGCACATGAAAGAGGACGTCAAGAACACATTTTTGAGTAATTTTGTACAGATTTGACTCTTCCAGCTCCTTAAAAAGAAGTAACATGAGGTATCATAAAGCTACCTTCTACATTATATTTTTAAACTTGGAACTTAAAATTCTAATAAAAATACACAATAGAAAAGGTGGCACTAGAAGTACATCTTGTATTAACAACCTTCTTTTTGCTTTCAGAACAGGCACTTCAGAGATATGGGGTTGTATAGCTTCTAAACAACAGCTCTCACACAATTCTGCTGACTGCAAATGTTTGCCTTGGCTCACCTGTACTCCACAGCTGTGTTAGAAGAATACCTTGCTCCAGTTATACACATCATCCTTGTGGAGAGAGTTATTCCTCATTAAGAGATGTCTAATTATGCAATCAGGTCCTGACTCCTGACTTGATTTGAAGAAAAGCAAAGGACAACCACAGGAGAGCCTGTGCTCCCTCCCCACCTCCTTCACCACCCTAGAGCAAAGCAAGCCTTGGAAAACCAGCAAGGCAGGTGAAGCTCCTTCCTCTAAGAGAGAAAACCACAGCACCTGTGCACAGATCCCTACCCTGAGGGGTGCATGACAGAAAATCCCAATGCAAACTGCACAAAGAACAGAACAAGGCATCAGGAAACAATTGTGTCCTGACCTCTAAAGGACATCCAAGAAGTTTGGACTAAGCACTCCCTAATGTGCATGACAGACCTCACAGCACTGAGTCCAAGTGCATGGAGTTCCTGGAAGCAAGATGGGAACAGGCCAGGGACAAGGAAGGTCCCAGAAGATGTGCAGACCTGATAACAGCACATTTACTAACAGCCCCAGCAGAGGCCAGCCCTCAGCTCCTGCAGGCACCAGGACAATCAGGTGGGCACAGAGGAGCTCTGACAGATCCTCAGGCCTTGCTCTGAGGCAGGATCAAACATGGAACCATTTGAAGTGGCTGTCCTGGTCAATTTTCCAGCTCCCATTGATGGAGATCCATAGCACTGCCACCCCAGCAGCCCCTCAGCATTTCAAGGCACATTTCTCCACTGCTGTAGGGCAAGTCCTCCTCTCCCCATTCTCTGCTCATCTGTCTTGTTTTTACCTCCACAGAACAAGACCTGCTTTTTGTGAGAGGTAGTTTTGTGTGATTACTGAGCTGAGGCAGGTCTTGGTGCAGTCAAGCACAAGACAAGTGGAGGCAGGACATGGTCAGAAGCACCGAGGGTGGTTCTGTGAGAGGAGCTCTGTTACACCAGCCTGGCATTTCACCTGCACTGCCAGGGGCAGAGCCACCTAAAGCATTTCCTTTCTCATCTTTTTTACCAGGTTATGCAGTTACCAAACCAGCAATCTTTTATTCTTTTGGCAAACTCTTAAAAGAACACTGCCTGAAGGAATTTGATTATGTTTAACAATAAATCAAAACATAAAATTTCATGTTGCTGTGTTTACAGCCCTAGAAACAATTTAAAATCCCAATAAATTCTTACTAGTTTCACTTCCATAGGCAACGTAACAGTCTGCTGTGCAGAACTCAAAATTCAAGTGATGGCATGAAGAGAGTCCTTCAGCTGTTCTACATGGCCTTCAAAATGTACTCCAAAGAAATTTTAAAGATTTAAAAACCCAACAGTTAAACAGAATCACTAATAAATGCCAGAGAAAGGTTAAAATTAGCTACACGAAATTCTTTGAGGTGCACCTACCTAGAGAAAGCTTTGGGAAGAAGCTCACTACCACCTTGCAATGCCAAATAATTGACTTTATGTGATAGGGGAACAATCAGCTGGAAGTTAGAAAATCATTTTCAGTAAGTGACAAGAATGATTTAGTGATTCTGTTAAAGGTCCTGGGTGGTTGGGACTAAGATTTGATTTAAAAACTGTATTAATTTTGGAGCAAAGGAATAACTGAAGCTCTTAATGAAGTGCATTAGACTTTAAATGCTGAACTCTCAGCAATAATTAGATAGCAATAATTTCATTAAGGTAAAGTTTTTTGTCAAAATCACACAGAACAGAGCTTCAACAGGTAACTACAACAAACAGGAAGACAGAGCTATGCTCTGCTCACTGGAATTTAACATTGCCTTCCCTGTGCTCTGCCATCCCCACATGAAAGAAGGAAGGGAATGATCCCAGGGTTTCAGTGGCAAACCAGCAATGCTGCATCTCTCCGGGTACCAAGAGCTGCTCCACAGACTTGGAACACTGACTGATCAGGAACTTCCTCCTGCTCATTTCACTGAAGGGTTTTCTTTCCCAATTCCACCTCTGTGAGCCATTTACAGCTCAGAGGATTGGGAGCCAGCAGCACTACAGACTGCTGCTAAATGAACAGCTCTTGGTTAGTTCAGAGGCCCTGTTAAGATGACTTAGAAAAGAACAATTTACATTTGAACTGATGATTCCATCATTTCCCTGAGATTTAGGCTGTAAGAGGAACTAACAGAAAGCATTAAATATTGAACTTGGACTCCAAAGAGGTGTCTGACGTGGTGATAGACACACAAGCTGCAGGATTTGTTCTTATAAAACTGCTGAGTAAAGGGGCACACCAGCAATTACTGTGGAGTTCTTGCTCTCTGCTAGCACTAATGTGGGGTAGAAGGATAAAAAAAGCTGAAGGACAGTAAAAGTAGGAAACTATTTTTGCCAATGCTGTCATGTTTTAGCTTTAAGTTGCTCTGCCACTTAAAGAACTTGGCCTTAAAATAAATTTTCCCCTCTAAACTTTAAAAATTCTGTTTTCTAGGACTACTACTAAAAAGCAAGAATTTCAAAAAACAACATTTCTGCAGCCTTGATGGGTCCCAAGGCCAGCATTCCATGAGAATGGAAATTCTATGATTCTAGGAAGAGATATAGAAAATCACTTCTTAGGAAACAAAATCCACACACAAGCTGGCTATTTCATTTCTGAACATGCAGGGCCAAGTCTGTGCACATTTTTGTACAGTTTTAACACCTCCTAGTTTTAAATTCCAGACATGAAAATTGTGCAAACTTTCTTTAATCAACTTGTTTTCCTTAGCACCCTCTTCAGAACAAGCAGTCCAGAGATGACCACAGGCCAGACTGAACTTTAAAGGGCCTCAAAAAAGTTCATTTAAGGTATTGATACACGTCCCTTTCCAAAGATGACACCACTGAAGAGCCAGCTCCCAGGAGGCCACTGGCCCAGAAATGACAGGGATCCACCATTCTTCCATAGCAACTGCTTCCTTTGTAGGAAGATCTTCAAAGGACTTTGCATTTCTTTGCAATATTTTAAAATAATAGGGTTATTTCATATATTCCAGTAGTATTTGGCCCGATTTCAAACAAAAGATACTTCTAAACTTGTTTCCAAACCCTATATGAGTCTGTTCTAGTATTTGAAGATACTGTTTGCTTTTCCACTGAGTGACAGGTCTGAAGGGGTTCCTTGGGTCTAAAGAGTATTTTCTGAAAGCTTGATAGAGGAATACTTGGGGAAGGAGTGAGAAGCAAGAAATGAGTAAAAAAAACAAGCTGAACCACAGGACAAAGCTGCAGCAGAATTCTAACAATTCCCATTAGAGAAGAGAATCAACTTCCCATGGGAGCCTGCAACTGAACCCTGTGAAAAGAAAAAGGTTCTCAAAGACATAAATCAAAGAATGCCATGTTGGTAATTCCTCTCCTCACTGAGGGAGAGGCCTGGCTTTGCAGACTGGAATTCCACAGGCCCCTGTACTCCACCAGCTTCACTGATTAGAAGGCACATCAAAAGAGCCAAGGGATTCCCACCTCCTTGACAGAGAACCAAAGGAGCTCTCTAATCCAAACAGTCTATAATCTACTGAAGTCTGTCTGCAACACCTTGAGGAAATTGTAAAGCCTTCAGAAAGGTACTTGGGGGTAGATGATGTCTGGTTATGGCCAGGGAGGATCACCTTTGGTCAGAATAACTCAATGTATTTCATCTAGTCCTCCAGCCTGAAGAGCCTTTTCTGAAGATCTCTGAAGAAACTTCTGGTCATTTGAGAATAACTTGTCCTGAAGAGAGGACAAGTGTGATAGTTCACTTTGTAACATTTCCCAGGGCCAGTCATGTCTCTGCAGTTGTAGATTACCTGTATAATTTACCTGGACAGCCAGAAGGCATTAACAACAATGAAGAAAAAAGCACTTTCGAATTTTCCTTACTGGGCACAAAACAAGCAGCAGCAAAAAGCAGGACAACTGAAGGAACAGAAGCCCTACAAAATGTAAGAACAGGCAGATTCTAGATTTGGAAGGTGAAGATCTTCTGTAGCTTTTAAAATGGGAACCACAAGAATCAGCAGGACTTGCAAAAACCCCTTAAGGCCTGTTGCTGATAGAAATTCCTTAAATTTCTCATCATCTTCAACAAATGCCCATTTTCATCTTTTCATCTCCTGTGAAGTCTTTTCTTCACCTGTTTGTAGCTGCTCAAAAGGGAAGATACTCCAGCAGGTTTTGTACAGGGGTGGTCCCACTGCTAATCCCTAGAGAATTTCAAGGGCCAGCATTGGCACAAACTCAGTGTGTCAGTGAGAAGATACTCTCTGCAAATAAAAAACATTTTTGACAAGGCAGCAACAGCAGCTCTCAGGCAGAATAGTTTGGGACCTGGTTGCCATTTAAGCAAAAAGATACAGGTGGGTGCCACACTGACAGCACAAGGACTGCAGTGCTCAAGGTTTTCATTCTCCACTGCTGCAAACTGAGGCTGAAAGAAAGCTAGAGGAGAAGAGGGATGAAATGAAAGCTGTAGTGAGCAGTCTAGGAGCTAAAGTCACCTGTTCAATTTGTACTAGTGGAATCAGGGTCCAGAAAATGTTAACATCAGCTGAAGCAGCAAGGTACAATAAAGTATGATCAATGGTTTTTAATCCTCTAAAGCAAGTAGAGCAGACAAGCAAATTATCTCAGATGTTTTTCAATATTTTAAATTAAATCTTAAACATAACCTTACACATTTTCAGTTATGAACTCACCAGGCAATTGGCTGAAGAATAGGATTAAGATACAACCACTTGCATCCATCATTAATATCAATGTCAAAAAAATAGATTTTATTCCTGAGCTGATAAAGTTCAATAAAAACACCAAGACTACTTTAGAGAGTTCTATGAAATTCTAAATGAAAAGCATTACTCAACAGCCTGTTCTGTAATACATGAGTTTAACAGATATTTCAAGTGTCTCTCAGTTACGTTAAAGAAAGTTTTCAGTCAACTACAATCAAAGTTAAAATAAAAAAGTGCCTGTGATCGAAGGATCATTATTCCAGACCTGTTGTGAATCAGTGAAAAGGAGAGTAGCAAAGGACATACCTTGGAACTGCTCCCAAAACAATCAAGTTGGCTTTTTGTTTGTTGTTTCCAATTACAGCATTTTTCATATCTCTGTAAATCCAGAAAGAAAAACAAACCCTGGTAAATTATGCTGAGGTACTGAGGGCTTATCTATAGAATTTACTATTTCCATGAGGCTTATCAAGCAGTTTTCCACATGTCCATGCTGCAGCTACAGACTGGGCAGTGCTTCAGGGCACAGTTTCCTCAGCCCACAGGAAAATACCCCAGAGCTCTGGGATTCCACTACATCCCAACTCCTGCAAGTGAGCAAAAACCCAAACTATCTC